>VXAD01011614.1:85312-192476 GCA_013399195.1 Dicrurus megarhynchus | reverse complement strand
TGGTTGCTGAATGACCCTGCCACTGTGTGCCATAACTACCATGGCCAGTGAGTATGGACTGCTCCAGATACACCAGTCATGAGCTCATGATGCGCCTTGCAACCACCTGACAGCACAGCAGCCCTCCTGCCCTGGAAGACATCTAGGACAGACAGAACCCACAGTGATGGACCCAATGAACTTGACAGACATCTGGGAGGGATGGCCATTGGTTATGGAAATGATACCAGNCTCATATTTATACGGCTTTCTTATTTCATTGACCCCAACAGTATATAATTAGAAGCTGTATGACCTGGACATGATGGACATGGTATGGAAGAAGGGGTGGATCTGACTTCTTTTTGGCAAGTGCCTGGAGTTCTGTGAAATCCTACTATTTGTCTCAGCTAGGGAAAAGGTGTAATTGATATAGATTAGCTAATCTACGTTGAATTAGCTTGACAAAAATTTGGGCAATTTTGGTTGTCCCTAGTGCTTTCTGACTTCTAGCTAACCGTCATCATGCAAGTGACAATAGGACTCAAGTCTTTTCTGCAGTGCCTGTCTGCCACAACTCTAGTTCTCCACTGATTAAAATTGTTTAATTATTTGTTCTCCAAGAGTGTGGGAGGCTTCCTTCTCCGTTTGCTTTTGCAGAGCATTGAATCAACCAAATGTAATTTGCCTAGGCTGAAAAAATAGAGTGCAAACCCAATTTCATGGCTTCTGGGTATCAAGAAGTGCCTTACTAAAGCAGCTCACTTCCTGCATTGCCTTCAGGTTGTTTTGGGGTTTGGTTTTGGTTGGTTAGTTGGTTTTTAAAAATCTGTTTCTTTGTCTCCAGTTAGTTCTCACTCATGTCCACTGAAAACTCTCTCTTCTGGAATGCACATGTCCAGAGTTTTGCAGATGTTTGCATCTAACCTGCCCCTAAATGGACAAGTAGTACAGCTGAGGCCTGAGGCAGTCATTGAGTTTGGGTTGTTGAAGGATGTTTGGTTTCTTAAAAGAGGAAAAGTGAAGAATTTACCTCCATTTCCCAGGGTGTATTAACTTCTGAAATGGCTAAAGGAGACCTGGACTGTCAGCTGTCACTATAAATTACCCTGAAGTTAATCCTGTAGAAGAGACTAAAGCCTGTTGAAGCCTGTAGAAGAGTAACGATTGAATTTGGAATCTGGGTTATTATTCCAGATGCAAACCTTTAATGCCGACTGAGTTTCTGGTGTCCTTCTGTCCTGTTGCTGGCTAGGACAGGGTTAATTATTTGCAGAAGCCAGCAGGGGCCCTGGCTAGGACCCAGAGGTTGTTGTCTACTGCCTCAGGTAATTTCCAAAGCTGAGGGAAAGGGAGTCTCTTCTGGGGAGGAGGTGTCCCTTCTGGGTCTGTGGTCTTGTCTGTTGTCAGGGGTTTTCTGTGTGAATCATTCATTTTTTGTGCCCTTTGTCATCAATATTGTTGTTGTTACTGTTCATTTCCTTATCTCATTGCTGTTTCCAATAAACTGTTGTTATCTCAACCCGTGATCTTTATCTTTTGTGCCTCCAGTTCTCCTCTCCAGCCCCAACAGGGGGAGGGACAGGAGGAGGAGGAGTGAGCGAATGGAGCATGGTTTGACATGTTCCAGTGGGAACACTGAACTGGGAACACCAAATTGGGGAATATAATTCCTAAAACACAACAGTGTGCAAAGGGGAGTTGCTGTCTGCATTAAATGAATGGTGATCAGATGTGACACAGTATCATACTGCTGTCTCCTCCTTGGCTTTGTACACTACAATAAAGTGCAGACAAGTGTTTTTGAATCTTAGCCAGCTTGTTTATTCAATCTAGCAGTGAAATCTATGTTCTTTGCAGCTGTTGAAAGAAACAACTTAATGAGACTTGCTCAGACCATACCATTCACACCAGTCCAGCTCTTTGGTGAGTACCAACTTCTTGCTTATATGTTTTGCTTAATAAATAGGTGGTGCATTATCTTTTAAAGATCCTGTTTGAGAAGTTTCCTTGGATTTATTTCAACAATTATTTTCTTCTGAAAGACACAAAACAAGATAGAATTGTAGTCATGCAGCAGTTTAGGGACTTTTGGAGGTCATCTTGCCCAACTCCCTCTGTAGTCAATTCAGATCAGATTGCTGAGGCCCTGTCCAACTGCATTTTGATTATGTCTATAAATGGAGACTCCTCATTTTCATTAGGCAACCTCTTCCAGTGTTTGATTGACTTAATAATGAATCTAGTGCTTTTCGCTGTATTTGTTGGGGTTTCCCTTGCTGTAGCTTGTATCTGTTAGTACTCGTGTGATTGCTGTCAACCTCAGAGATGAGTCTAACTCCACCTTTTATGTATCTATCATTAGGATCGCTGAAGACAGCCAAAAGTTTCCCCTTAACCCTGATAACTTCATTCTCTCTGTTTCTCTTTCACACACACAGACACAAACACAGACAGCCATGTAAATTTATGTATAAGATATGCCATCAAGAAGAAAACCAGATAGTGATTTAAAGGGCACTATTCCTGTACCTGGCACAGAAAGCTTTTAGTGTCAAGGAAAAGAAATTTTTGCTGTAACTGAAGAGTGGTAGAGCATAATCCATAAATTTTTGGGAAGAGTTCCGAAATTAGTGTGCAGTATTGGCTTACAGCAGCAGAAGCTCTGCCTCTAGACACTTGATATCTAGGTGCTGCCTTCTCAATGGGTAGAATATTTTGTCTCACAGCAACTAATTGCTGATACTTGCAGCATCACAGGATTTCTTGTGACCTGATTGCTGTAGATAATTAATATAGCTATTGCCATATTGAGCATTCTAATCTTTGAAGCTCCCAGGAGATACCTTTCTTGGTATTAAACTGTCAAAAGATAAAAAAATGAAGATTTAAGGTAAGATTTAAAAATGTGTCCAGTTATACTATCTTTATTCAAGTGTCTGTCTTTTATGTAAGATACTGACTTTTCCAGTTGTTATATTTTAACTTAAAATGTGCGTAAATTGCTGGATTCAACAGCAACTGCATTTTTGCTAATAAATTTTTGCTAATAAATTTTTGCTAATAAATTTTGCTTATTTTGCTTGGTAAAAGGCAAGGTCAAGAGTGGGAATGAAATCTACTAGTCTGAATCCAGTTTGTGATTGCTTATGACAGTCCTTGTCATTTTGGCGATTTAGTTACCTCGACACACTTGCCAGGGAAAACCTGCTTCTTATGCCTTAACATTACAAAGAATGCGAATTGTAGGAAGGAAAGCCAGATTTAAAAAATCAGTCCACTTTTCTGTTAGCTTACAAATCGTGGCAACAGAAAAGTGTTACTGATTCTGCTACAGGAGAGGAATGCTTCTACAGCTCTCCAGGGGGAAACAGAGAGCAGCTGAGTCAAAGCTCGCTAGGTTCTGCTTGCAGAAAAAATGTTACTAGCAGAAGCAGAACATCTTAAACACTTCATCATTGCAAATAATATTGGAATTTCTATAAAAAAATTCAAATATTAGTTTAAAATACCATAACTGTAAGATTCCTGATAATTTGCTTTAGCTTGTTCTCCTAGAAATGTCCTTTTCCATCTAATTTTCCTGGCTCATCATGTCATGGCCAAGTCACGACTTCTGAAACAACTCAGCTCTCTGTCTGTGGCAAAAGGTGGCACTCTTGACTAGAGTCAATTTTGTATCAAATACAAAATTAAACTCCTTTAATCTTATAGTCAATTACTGTTACAAACTGTTTGCCTTGATGTCATGATTTTTTCTCTAGATTTATTTTTAACTATTATTTTAAACTATTATTTTAACTGTTTTCAAACTAAGATTTGAATTCAGATATTCTGCTCTTGCAGCTTTGTTTGGGTGTTTGGGTTTTTTTTGGGTTTACTTTGTGAAACACAAAGTTAAAAGAAAAATACTGGGAATGTTCCACAGATTTGCGATTTAAGTCTTACCAAAAATTCCCCTTAAGTCCTACCAAAATTACACATAGGCTATTTGGAGTTCATGCACTGGAGATAAAAATGGTAACCCTTTAAAAATGTGTCCTTTTAAATGACTGCTATAGACTAGAATATCAGTGAGCTTTGTTTGTGTGGAGATATCCAGGAGGTCTTGAATTTATCTTTGTTAAGAGGCTTAATACAAGCTCTTTGGACCATTTATTATCATAGTAGAAGAATGAATGTACTAAATAGTCTAAGATTAGGCTGGGAAGTTTTCAGTCAGATGAAGAGTTATGATAAAATGGCTCTCTTTTTAAAAAAGTGTGGCTTAGAAATGTGTGTAAAATGATGTGTTATTTAAAGACACCAAATGAAAATGCTATTCTCTCCTGTTTCTGCTGATGGCTTTTGCTAATAAAACTTCCTTTTGTTTAAGCTGGAGAGGAAGTGACAGTCTATCAGCTAGAAGAAAGTTCACCTATGAATCTTGATAAAAGCATGTCTTCCTGGTCCCAGTGTGGCACAACTGCAATGATCCAAGTCCTGTCACGGGAGGAGATGGATGGCGGTCTGCGGAGGGCCATGAAGGTCATTTGTACCTGGTCTGAGAGTGATGTATTAAAGTTGGGACAAGTATTCATTGTGAAGTCTTTCCTGCCAGAGGTGGTTCAAACTTGGCAAAAGATCTTTCACCATGGCACAGTATTACATCTCTGTCTGAGGGTGAGTTCAGACCTGAAGGAGCGCTGTCTGGTCTAGCCTGATGTTAGACTGCTTACTTGTTAATGTCTTCGGCAAGGTTGATGTGTTTTGATGCTATCTTTTGGAAAGAAAAAATATTTTGAGGAAGATGTATCTCCCATGTGTAAAAAATAGATAATCAGGGGGTGTGTGCATGTTTGTTTAGTTTTTTACAAATTCATGATACCTTTCTTCATGAAAATGAAGTGGTGTTTATAACATTATCTTTTTTTCAGGAGATTCAACAGCAAAGGGTTGCACAGAAGTTAATCTATACCTTCAACCAAGTGAAACCTCATACAATTCCCTATACTCCAAGGTAAATTCAATGTCTTTAAGTAATAGGTGGAAGAGGTTTCTCTTTTCAGCCTCCTTTTCCATCGTGGGTCATCATGCAATGATAACGCAATGATAATAATAATGTCTAAGGATAGTTAATTAAATAAGGATAGCTAATGTTAAGAGGAAAGGTAGGCAGCTTTGAACTTTGTCTTTATAGCTACATGTGGTGGCAAAATAAACGTTCTGTTCCTTAGACTTAAGGAAGAATTGCCTTTTATATGATTAGCTAAAACAATTTCATGTAGCTCATTTACAGTGGGCTAGGGTAAATCTGATTATGTTGTTTGTTCATAAACTATACTTTCTGATCAGGTGTGGGGTTTTTTGAGAATTATCAGACCAAGAAAGCCTTTTTTCTCTCTTCCATTTGGTACCTACTGCTGTTGAAAATGCTCCAGCTAGAGAAGACACGTCCTCCTTTTTGGTATACTTGCTCTGCATCTTGCTGATTGTGAGGCTGCTTTTTACCTAGCCAGCTTCTGACAGACAGTATTTATATCTACAGGTTCCTGGAAGTTTTCCTCATTTACTGCCATTCAGCAAACCAGTGGCTGACCATCGAGAAGTACATGACTGGTGAATTTCGGAAGTACAACAACAACAATGGAGATGAGATTACTCCCACCAGCTTGCTGGAAGAGATGATGCTGGCCTTCTCTCACTGGACCTATGTCTACACCTGTGGGGAGCTCCTTGTTCTGGATTTGCAAGGTGACTGCAACATAGGATTGCTATTTGAAACCAGACAGAAAACAATCATCTCAAAAGAGAATTCTCACTTATATGAGAAAATGCAAAGCTCAAGAAACCTCTGGATATCTGTTGTGTGATGCTGATAAATGAGAATACACAGAAACAGTCTAGGTTAATGTCAGTGTAATGGGAAAATAATATTGCTTCAAATGCCTCCCAGCTGAAAGACCAAAAAGCAGTTATACAAACTTCAGGAACATTTCATCCAGCTCCAAAAAAGCCACTCCACAGTTAAAATATTTTTATTTTTTATAAGATCTACAAATAATATAGAGATTCAAATGTACTCATAAATATATATGCACATATATATATGCACACTTAATGTGTATGTAAATCTCTCAAAATTGTGTGAACTGCTATCTGCATTTTTTATTGTTCATATTAATAAATCTGTATGCAGTTTAAATAAGCTGTAAGCCTGAATGCTATTCATGAAGTCTAGTGACTCCTTCAAAGAGCATGTGATCATTTTACTGTACATATGTAAGTGGGAAGATGGCATATTTTGAGGAGATAAAACAGTTGACAATGTTCAGATGAACATCACCCATCAAACAGGATAAACATTATTGCTTTTCATTTCTGTCAAGGGAAAAGTCTATGAGTAGCCAGAGACTTAACATATTTATATTTTACAGCATCCAGAAGCTGTAAATTACAGAAAGATATACTTACTATGCAAAATAAGACTATAATTCCATCCCAGCCTTGATTGGCTTTAGTTGCACATAAAAAAAAATGGTACAGAAAGAATAAGTGTGTCTTTGCCATAGCCTATGACAATTTGTATGACATTTGCTCAGGTTTATTACATAACTCTCACAGTTCCAGAGCAACTGTGTTGGCTCAAAAATGGAGACTATAAACATCTATGCAAATCTGAGTTTTCATCTCAAACAAACTGAGATCAGCTCTAGTTTTGGCCTCGTGTTTATCTTTAATTCTCTAATCTGGAACTGAGGAAAAGTGCAAGGGCTGCTCTCCTCGCAATTCTACTAGGATGAATCTACATGACAATTTACTATTTAATACCAGGGCCATCTCCGCATACACATATGGACACCACATTTTGCCTAATTTACATCAACTGCAATGGCCTACATTGAAATTTGGCGGTATTTCAGTCACATTATGCTGTCTCCAGAATCTTAATTTTCGTTGCAGAACATAAATTTACCTTGTTGAAATAACAATAATTGCATATCATATGGTCATATGACCACAGATTTTTCATTACTGTAAAAGCATGGCAACTTTGTCAGATGTAAGAAAAGATGGTTTTCATAAAGGTAGTATACTTTAATCGGTTTGGTGAAAACTGCAACGTAGGTATCAGCATTCAGGTATCATAATGTAATTATTTCTTTAATATGCTTCCTTGGCCACACAAATGGAGAAAGGGATAACAGACCCAAGTATTTGCACACCACGAAGTTGTGGCTTCTTGTGTTTGTTACCTTGAAGAGAATGTGTGTCTGAAAGTAGCTCTATCGATATTGGCAAGATCCATATCTGATCAGTACCTTTATTCCAAGTAAAATAACAATCTTTTGGTTGGTCACATTTTAGTTAGTTGAGCTTCAACATAATATTTATTATATTTGCATACACCTTCCATCTACAAATAAATTAATCGCAAAGCAGCTGAAGTCAGAACTGTAATAAGAACTATTTTGCCAGTCCTTCACAGATTTTTATACTCACAGTATTTTCATTCCAGCTCATGACCTCTTTAACTATGACACTGTATGATGTACCAAAAAAATGGTGAATTACATTTTTTGTTAAGTGTCAGATTATGAAATCATGACTACCTTCCTTTGTAACACACACATTGTGTATCTGTTGTAGGTGTTGGGGAAAATCTTACAGATCCATCTGTGATTAAACCTGAAGACAAAAAGTAGGTTTCTTTCTGTTGAAATTATCATTCATTTCAGATATTCTACCAACAGTCTGTATATTTAGGATGTTTTTTTTATGTTCTGTGGGGGAGGTTTAATTATTTTTTCACATTGTTTGGGTTTAAACGAATGCCAGTGAAGAGACTACCTCTTGTCCTATGCTTTGGAGGACTCTAAGTGTCCCAGCTCTCAACATGTGGTAAGAGGTGTATGAAAAGTGGGAGAGTCTGCGTTGCTGTTCTGGGAGCAATCTCTTCACAGAGTTGTGCCAAAGGATGTGGATGTGTCAGTCCAGTGTCCCCTAACTGTTCCATGGAGCATATGGGGCCACAGTGGCTTAAGAGGATGAAGAGAGGGCCTCTGGCTCTTGAACTTCACCAATAGGTTTCAGTGTTGCATTTAAGCACGCAGCATGATTTCAGAGCTGTGATATGAAGATGGCAAATCATGAGTGGAAACTTAAAAAAACTGGATAGACTAGACACACAGAAATAGCAGTCTGCCTTTGTGAATCAAATTTCAGAATCAGAACCATGGCTGTTCTCCCATTCTGTGACCTTGCTCTTCAGTGGTATTTTCTGTAGCAAGAGCAGAAGCAGTGGTGTTGATGGCTGCTCTCCTACAGCTCTGCTACTCTTCCTAAACCAACACATCTCTCCAGATCTGCCCTGACAACCCTGCCCCTCCCCTATCTGGTGTTCATCTTGACTACCCCTTGCTCAGCTCATGCCATTTGACTGAAGGGAAGTCTCATGTTTGGAAGGAAGGAAGATGCGAATGTGAATAGTCTATAATGTAATACAAAGGGCAATGAACTATAGAAATACTGATGACTTGCCCACAACTTGGAACTCCAAGTTAATTTTGTTAGCAAGTTCTTAGTTCTGGGACCATTATTAATATTTCAAAAGGATAAGTAATAAATGACTTCCTTAATGTTTAATAATGACTGTAGGTGTATTGGCCATATAATATTTATTTTGGAAACAACAAAGATATGAGGGCAAAGATATGCTGAGCTGTCGCACGCGGGCACAAAGGAAGACACGTATACTCACACTCTCACAGCAGGTGAAAGGCCAAGAAGAAGGTGGCCTCTTTATTCAGACAGTTATATACCTTCTTAACAATCACTGTGGATTGGATGGTGGATATTACCACCCCTCAATCACACTGGTCAAAGGAAATATCTATCACACATCTCCGCCCAGGAGAAAGAATGAAAACAATAAGGACAGTTAAACATAGCTGTGTTTACAGAAGAGTGCGTGAGAACTTCAATCACAGAATTAAAAACATCTAAGCACTGCAGAAATCAGGGCAACACTGAGCACTTCTCAGTGACAAAGTCTTTGCCCTTTGTCTCATGAACCTTTGGCCATTGGCTCATGACAGAAGCACTTAGCTCAAGTTAGAGATGCAGAGAGGTCAGTCATGTAGTTGTCCACTAGACTTTAGCAAATACTTTTAAGGTATTGCTACAGAAGCACGAAATTCTGATTTGCTACTGTTCAAGTACATTTTTTATATCAGTGGTAACATAAACTGTAACAGTTATTGCTGTAAACAGTGGAGAGGCACTGACCGAAGTAGATCACATGGCAACCCAGCTTACCCCCTTTAAAATTAGGATAATAATTATCTATATTATTTTAAAGTTTATTTTATTAGTGTCCTTCTGTATTGTTTTTGCTATTAAATAATTTTGTTGAACTGATCAAAAAAATTTGATCATATAGTTCGTATTTTCAGAACTTTTTATTGTTTATCATCTGCAAAATAGTTAGTTCTAGTTAGAGAGCAAGTGTTGATTAATTAATCAAACCCAGCTTGATTTTCTTATATTCAGGAAAATCTTCAGAACAGCAACTTGTGAAACTATATTGTTTGATTTAAGGTTCTAATGGAATAAGGCAATAAAACTGTGGTGTTTTCTGTAAGCAGGTACCCAATTCTACAAAACACTTTCTAGAAGAGTAATAAGAATTACAGTGTAAAAGCACTGTCTTTGCTCTAACCTTAATTTGCTTACAGGAGAAACATTTCTGACAGAGGCAAGATGTGTTTTAAGTTTTCTTTTGTAGGTAAGATACTTAGATAAGATCAAAACCTGTCTCAAAAGATACTTTGAGCTCATGTTCTCTTGGAAACCTAGGCAAAAATAAATGGCACCTGACTGATGGGGCTGATTGAAATTTTAGCTTTACTTACAGTTAAATTTTTATGTTTTGCTTCTTTAACTCCATCAATTTACTGGCTCATGTTATTATCATGTATCATGCAAGTCTTTTATTTCATACACCCTGCATTCTGTTTTGGAAAGGACTTTGCAATGGCAGAGTGTGACCTCTAGGTCTGTGATAGTGCTTTATGTCTTGGTTTTATACCAATATCAAGACAAATATAATAGATCTGTTTGAAAAGTATGCCTAATGCTGTGACATCTCAGACAGATCCTGAGCTGATGAAAATCAGTGTAAGATCTGGCCACATGCACTGCATGGAATGAATGAAGTGATAAAGTGGTGCAGATATGACATTCACAAAAAGATTTCCTTTAAAACAGATGTAATTGAGGCAGAGATGCAAGGTTTTAACATAGTTTTAACACTTCTGTACTGCCCAAACATGGAGAAGAATTGCCCCAAATGCAATACTCTGGATGCTTTTTTT
The DNA here is from genome assembly GCA_013399195.1 of Dicrurus megarhynchus. Taxonomy (NCBI): domain Eukaryota; kingdom Metazoa; phylum Chordata; class Aves; order Passeriformes; family Dicruridae; genus Dicrurus; species Dicrurus megarhynchus. Next base: position 182,142 of record VXAD01011614.1, on the reverse strand, counting down.
AACATGTATTACTTGGCAAGTCCACAACAAAGCTAATGCAGGTAATGTTTTCACAGGTATTAGGTTCAGATTCAGAGACAAGGAAAAGAGTGTTTTGAGTTTCAAACTGAAAAGAATTGATACATTCACAGAGCATCTGTTTTCAATAGTTTGATATTATCACCACCTGAAAGACTTTTCCTGGTTTTCATATTGAAATGTTTCTTTCTGGTCCTGCCTACTGACAACACAGAGAAAAAAGTCCACAGTCTCCTCCTTCAATTTTTTTTTTTTTTTTAATAATTTTAAACTACCCCCTAATCTTTACATGTTATGGTTTCTAGGCTGGTGATCATTTCCAATTTATCCCCGATTTCTTGAACTAGTTATCCAAATTTAAATGCAGTATTCCTCTTGAATTGTTGCCAGTACTGCGTACAGAGGAAAGGTTACTTCATATATGTTATGGAGAGTATACAATTTTATCTCAAAACAGAGTGAGAAAATATCATTCTGTCTTGTGTTACTTGCTTTACCTTGCATGGAGTAATGGTTAGGTTAGAGGAAGAATCAGAGCGGTTGTGTGGCCTTGAAATTAGCAAAGTCTTCCTAATTTCCTATACCTGCTCAAGCAAATACGTAAGTACATTCTATTTTTTATGGCATTTCATTAGATCCCAGCAAAGGATAGAAATGGCTATATTGCATCATGTTATTTAAAGTGTATCTATGGCCCTTGATTGATAATTCACTTCTTCACTTGTTTGATGTATTAATTTGCATTAAAAGATTATTAGATGAATCCTTCACAGGATCCAGGAGACATATAATCTCCAGCGTCTGCGAGAAATTAGAAAGATGCTGAGTTTCGTATAGTAGTTTTAGCTAATCGTTGCTGCTGTCCTGTGTGAAAGGGAAGAGATTCATGTTTGAACACTGCTTTCTTTAGAGAAAATATAGTTTTGTTAGTGTGAATTACAGACAGATTTGAGAGAATTAAAATGTTTTTCTATAGCTTCTCAGAGCTGTAATTGATTTCAGATTTTAAAATATGCTGTTTTCACTCTGCATATCATTAAAATAAAATACTGGCATTTGTAAAGGTTTTTTTGGAAGTGTTTCTTGTGTGCTGTGTTCCATAGCATCTAGACTGTCAAATTCTTGAGAATAATGGTGCAGCTATACTAAAATTAATGAGCACTGAGATTTCAGACTACCTTAAGAATCTGTTGGAATTATGTGGTACTTTTAATATGTGTGTGGACATAGCTGGCTTCTGTTTGTAATTGTGGCAGTTTCTTCCAGAATATGCAATCCACTTCCACAAATGGATTCCCTAGTAGCATTGTTGAGTTGGTCAGAGAACAGAAACATGGAAATGAGCACAGGAAGAAGACAATAAATTTTAAAATTTTGCTCGTCAGCAGCATACTGTGGGTTTTGGGGTTTTAATTTTTAAAAAATTTTTCTATGCTGCGTATTTTTGTGACTAGGGTTCTCCTAGCTTTTGCCTTTCTGGTTTTAATTGAAGAGAAAATAAGTTTTTGTTAGCTCTGTTTTGTTCTTACATGCCCACCATCAAAACTAGAACCAAACTACTTACTTGGTGGGAATGAGTGGTGGCTGCAGCAGAATCACACAGATTATGGCATATGTCATCAAAATGTCGCTGTGCCCAGATTTCCTTTGAGCATTTTAGTGGGGACTGCTGGGTCTGTCCTGTCTCCCTTTAGAGAAGAACACAAGTAGTGTGGGGTATATGTAGGCTAATATTTTACTGGAACTGACAGTGTTCTCGTCCCATGTCTAAAAAACTTTCAATGTGTATTAACTTTTGATTGTCTTGATAAAAATGGCTAACTGATTTAAAAAAAAAAAAAAAGGTCATAATCTCCCTCGCCTATAATTGCTTTATTTTAGATTCACTAATTTTTTAAGCATATTTCTTTTAGGTCTGGAAAGATGGTATTTGGACCAGCAAACCTAGGAGAAGATGCAATAAGAAACTTCATTGCAAAGCATCGTTGTAATTCATGCTGTAGAAAGCTGAAACTTCCCGGTATGCAAAGTAAAGATTAATTTTTAATCTATGTACAACTTTATCAGTGCAACAAAGTAAAGGTGTAGGTTTGCTGTAAAGGCAAGAACTGCAATTCTATTGAGCTGAAGGATTCTTATAGGCTTAGTCTTCCTGTGCAAAGGCAGATATGAGAATACTGCTCTTTTGCCTACCATCCATGTAAGAGTCGGAGCTCATCACCCTGATGTTGGCATTCAGCATGAAAACTTCTTCCCATTGAATTGTTTCCTTTTCTTTGATAAATGGTAGCCCCTTTTTTCCAGGGTCATCACTACAGATAGCATCTGCAATAATTTTTAGAATAAAAAAGAGTAACAATAGAAAATTTGCAATGCATTAGCTGGGGAAAAACTCACTGGACGCTTTCTGGCCCTGCTGCAGCCCCTACTTATGCTTAGTTGGATTGCCTGTTGTTCATGTTATATTTGGTAGAATGTGCTTCTGTTTGATGTGTGGCAGATTTTAAAGACTGAAAGCCAAAATAGATTGCTTTCTGGATGACTTTTCAGCCACCATTGTTTCTTCTGTAGAGAAAGCTCCTTCCTTTCATTGCCTACATGGAAGGCAACTGCTTTTTTTTTTAATAATTGCTGCTTGATTCTGAAACAGAAACTGCAGTGTTATTGGTTTTGATTATTTTTGTCTGTGGCAGCTGGAGATAATAGAGGGGAAAATCAGCTGAATGAATACAGTCAGGGAAGGTTCATTCATGTGGGCTCACACCCCTGGTTCTCTCAGCTCCCTGGTTCTAATTTGCCTCACTCCAGATTTTCTTCCCTCTGGAAACATCAAACAAACTGTCATCAGATATTGGGCTGAGCACTGCTCAAGATGGATGTGCTTTTCAAGCATTTACTTGGCTGCATTGTTGAATTTGTTTTCTTGCCATAGATTTGAGAAGAAGTGACTACACATTGGAAACTGTTGGTCCAGCCTTCGAAATAGAAATGGAAACAAGCACCAAACAAGCTGATAATGCAGACGAGCCTTCTGAGAATGACACACAGCTGTGAAGCAGAGAGCCCATGTGTTTACATGCTTGAAAACCTGCCCCTTATCACTGCCAAAGGTCTGTCCAAAATCACAAAGCACAGGTGACTGAGTGCAGCATCTCTCTGCCCTTGCTAGACCCTATAGACAAGGAATGAAAAAAATTAGCCCTTCCTTGCTCTTGTGCTGGTCGTTCTTGTACAGATTAATGAACCGCCAGGAGCAGGTCACCCCTTAGCTGGATAAACTGTTCCATCAGTGCCTTTTTTATAAAATGTGGATCATGGTTCCAAACTGTGTTTTCTTAGGACAATGACTGTGACAAGTTTATTTCCAAGTGGTAGTTTGTTTCTCTTTCTGCTCTTTAGTGAATCAATGAATGTATACACATGTGCAAATCATTCATTTTCAGTCAGAGCCCACTCAACCCTGTGCTTACTTCTTCTTGGGCATAGAAGGCTCTCCAGAAAATTGCAGAAATACTACTTTCTCTTTATTATTGATTTTGATTCAGAGACAAACCAAGAATATATGAGTAATGAAGTCAAGTTTTAAACAGTAGTCATGACAGTTAGACTGAAAAATTTTGCAGGAACTTCATCTTGAATTCTTTTCACATACCAATAAAAAGTTGTACAATAAAGAGTCAGATTATTAGGCCCACAAGCATGGATTTTTCTCATTTTGAGTTGATGAAGTCGATTATTCTGTGGTCTTTAATACAAACATAAAGAACAACCTTGAATGTCATTTGACTTTTAGGACTTGCCTTTCTTTATAATGTTTTAGTTTCTGAATGTTTTAAAGTTGCAAATGGAAGAAAAATTTTAGAAGTCACAAAGAATAGTATGTTCCATTTGGTATTTAACTTGTTGTCAATGTCAGGCTGAACGTAGGACTGTTGCCTAACAGTGGTGCAATTATATTTGGCAGCATCCACATTTGTTTCTGTCGATGTCCTCTGATTACAGCTGAAGTTCAGAAAACAGAAAAATCAAATCTGTGCCATATGATTTTGTAGAGTAAAGATTGAAAAGAAGTGTTCAGCAGAAATATTTCTAATACAACTGGTGTTCTAATACAGATCACACCATTAAAGCAACTTTGTACTTTGGTGTTGAGTAAAAAAACCTAATGTTCAAATGTCAGTCATTAGAAAATTTTATACTTGAATTAAAAAAAAAAATAAATCATATTTCCACTAAAGCTGACAGTAAATTTTAAGGTGTAAGGGGGCTTTTTATTATGATCTGTGATTAATTTGGTATATTTAGTAAGTGTCTACATATGCATAGGATTTGGGAGTTACATGCTCCCAGTTTTTATATTGATTATGATATTGATGTTGAAGTAATCAGCATTGTAAACAGTCGTTGAAGTAATCATCTACACCATGTTTAGCAAAGATGCCTTCAGTTCCTGAGAGCATTCAGAAGAGGTTCCTATTGGGTTTTTTATTTTTAAAAATAATTTTGATAGAAACCCCCTGTATTTTCCCCTATTAGATTATACTTTTCATTTTGCAAAATACATAGTTTCCTTTGGCTCTTTTTTTTGGAAGTAAATCAATATATCAGAAAACTTAGCTAGTCTGTGAAAGAGGTAGTTTGATTGCATCTCTGCAGACTGAGGGTGAATTTTGGTCCATATGCCTGTAAGGTAGTAATTCTACTTCCTGTGGTTATTGTTTTAAAATCTGACTTTAGGGAGATATGTACTTACACAAGTACATAAATACTTTAAGGAAAGACCTTTAGAGAAAGGATCTCTAACTATTTGTATGCCTTTCAATTCAGTAAAGTTAAACAACACATAAGTATGTCTTTAAAGTCAAAGACAATGTAACTCCTGCCCTGATAGTGTTGTTTTCCTCAAATGTTGCCCTAAATTCAGAGCACATATATATTGTGCACAAAAAATAAACGCTGCACCAGGCTGGGCCTGAGCACCTTTCACTTCCTTACAAGTTTTGAAGGTCTGCACAAATCATGCTTCAGATGATCTTTTCTTGACAGTGCTCCTGTTGCCTGCAAGAGTGGGTTTCATAGCAATACTTGTTAGAATTCTTATGATGTATAGATAGCTCAGTGTAGCTTAATCTTAGTCCTTCTTGTCAGTATCTGTCAAGGTACATACTACTTTCCAGTATGAAATTGGGGATCCTTGCAGGTACTAATCTGTGTTGAAATGTAGTTTATTTTATTTTGTAGCTGTTTGATTTTGTTCAGCATGACATATTAAGGGGATGAAACAAGAAAAGGAGACATTTCAGACTGTACCACTGTATATTTTTATCCTTGCACTAATTTTTCCATGCGTGGAGACACTAAATTGAAAAAGTTCAGTAATTTTGCTGGCTGATAAATTATGCCCCACCTTTCTTTTTGCATTTTTTGGGAGTGCTAATTCACATTTCACTAAAGTGTAAATTTAAGTACTTTTTCATAGTTCAGTAATAAATTATTTGGAAAATAATTTGAACAAAATTATTTCTTTTGAGATCTTGGTGTCTTTCTTACTACAAATTCTGTATATTCTTTCAATTGTCTGTTGATTTCTAAATACTGACCTTGGATGGAAGCATATGCCCACTGAACACATGAAAGAAAAACTAACAGCCTTTAATGAGGACAGCAGTAAAACCCACTCACACTAAAATTGTGGTTCATGTGAAATGAAAGAGGTGGAAGTCAGGTTCTTTCTCCAACTGCTTGACAACTAGAGTGAAAGAGGAAATCCAAGCATAGGGTTTCCTGATTATTAGCTTCAATATTTGCTTATGCTGAAAAGCATATACAGGGATTTCTTTTATAATTCTGGTGAGTTCAGGAAAAAAAAAAGACCTGTTTACTTTGTTCAAATAAGTCAGGTAGTAAAGTTTTGAAAGAACAAAACAAAACACCCACCAGAGTATTTATAAGCTCACATTTTAATAAGATCTTAAAAGAAGCTTAGGAATTCAGTTGGGATTATCCACAGCAGAATGTTTTTTTGGCATCTGCTACACTGGAGATGTAGCTTGAACATATGAACAAAATATGCAGAAATTGAAAACCTCATACTCAGGAAAGATTTTGTTTTCTTTTATTCATAGTTGTGGTGTACTTGTGGTTATTCATCTACTGTTAGTGCAATAAAATCAAAAGGGATATTACACGTGTGTTTTCTAGAAATGGATTTGTATTTGTTGTAGTTTTGTCAATCTATTTCAAAATTTCAAAAGACTAAAAGGATACTTTCACAATGTTTCTGTTCTTGATAGGTGTAAAATGAAATAATGTTTCTAAGCACCAAGGAAAACAGGTGAAAGTAACATACAGAGAATAATGCAGTCATTTTTATTTTTAATCTCAAAATAATAAACATCTATTCTATATTTATCATGTGGTTTCCAGCTTCTCTTTTGTTTTAGTTCTGTAGCAGCATTAGTTTCTATTCTTATAGTCAATATACTTACAGCAAGAATACTTCTACATCTGTCCCATAAGTTAAAATTTAATTTTACAGAAGAATAAAGTAGATATTTTAATTTACTTATTCGTTGTTCAATAAACCCTGGATTTATTTTTTTTTTAGCTGAGATACGTGCTCAATTCTTAGAAAACTTGGTAAATCCAATCACTGCTGCAGGGTTTAGAATAATAGATATCATTGCTTTAATATGACAGTCTTTTTTTTACTGTAATTTTAGATCTCTGATGTGAAAAGCCTGCATAGCCACAAGTGTAAACAAGGAGCTACAAAAGAATAGCACCCCATTGACTTCATTGTCAAATCTGCTACCTTTTATATCTGTTTTCCATTCTTAGGATGCTGATGCCAGTCACTTTTTTGAAAAATTGTTCCCAGAGATAAAGAAAAACCTGCCTGGGTTGACCTGGGCCTTCTCATCAACTGTGGTCACACCAGAGTAGTCAGTGCTTACCTTATTGATAGATCATTTGCAAGATCTGTTACGCTTTTCAGCTTTTCTTTACTGTCTTTGTCATAGCTTGACTTATCCTGGAAGGCAGTTGGTCTCCCAATTTATGGTAACTACTGCTGGGGAAGAAAAATTTCAAACTAAAGCTAAGCAAAAACTACTTTCCTCTTTGATATTGCAGAGTGTGTAAACAGTTGTAATGCTCTGTCCATTTGCCTCCCTGGCATCGGTTCTGTTTGCAGAGCAGAAAACAAACCCGTGTTTTAAAATACCCTGGGTCCATTTAGATGTTAATATTCAGTTGCCATAAAGTGCTTAAGGTTCAAGGAGAAAATCAGAGAAGAGTTCTGCAGGAAAGAAGTAACTTTGTTGCCCAAAGAAAGCCTGGCTCTGTTCTTTGTGTCAAAAATATAGGTAAATGGCTAAAACCTTTAATTTCTCAGGATGTCATTGAAAATAATACGATCTAGGTTTGACAATTTGCAGGTAGCCCAACCTATGCATGGCTGGCAGAAGGGAGGACGAGATGAAAGAGGAGGAGAGAGGGATGAGGAAGAGGAGGGGAGGCTGAGGCACAGAGAGCAGTCTCTGACCTCTGAGCCTTTCTCCTGCTGTTTTTCCTGATTGACCTCTTGTCCCACAGAGATAATGCCAATGTCATCTTGTTTCTGTGGTCTGTAGCATGAGGCAGTAACATGTACTAAAACACATTGACACAGTGTACTCAGGTGTCCTGGCTTCAACAGGTGTCTCACCTGATGATGAAAAAAGAGATGCTTCTCCTCAGATGACCCCTGCTATGACATTTGAAGTGTTATGTGACCTCTGAAAATGTCTGAGCAGGGAATGGTCAGGTCAGCAACTGATCAAGGAGAGCTAGGGAGGTCCAGGGTGGTCAGCTCAGAATGGCCACGTGTCCCTCCTGTTCTACTAAATGGATGTAAGGTTGGCCTAGAGTGACCATAAAGAAATGTGGTCTGGATTAACTTCAGGTGACCTCTGCACATTAAAGGAGCCCAGGCTGGCCCTCAATGATTACTTGGTGTAGCTAATTGGCATTAGGGTTGATATCAGACGACACATCTGCAGGTTAATTTGTTCTGAATAGGACTCCAAACAACTTGTTGAATGAAAACACAGACGAGTGTGACCCTGGGCAATTTACTGGGTGTAAAGCTGACCCCAGGCATTGACCTTGGATGATCCCAACCCGATCATTGGCTATCATGTCCCAAGGTGACTCCTTTTATCTAATTTGCTAGCATGTTGACCTCACATGTGCCTTGGGGCTCAAAAATGAAGTCAGTTGGACCTGGTGTGACTCCCATAAGTTATTTAAACTCCTCTTTTCTTGAACTGACCTGTGCCACAACCATGAGAGTTGGCCTTAGACAACCCTGGAGTGAGAGTTGCATCTCCAACTGAACTTAGATGACCTCAGACAAGAGTCAAAGACTGTGATTGACATCTTGGCACCAAATGAGGGGCAGTTTGATGTCAAATGACAAACCAAACAATTAAATGGATCTCAGGTTTACCTTAAATGACTTCTGGGCACTGAACAAAGGTGGCACTGACCTCACATGAACTCTAAGAGGCTCTCTGGTTGACCTCAAATGAATCCTACCGCTTAACTGGATACCAAACAGACTTTAAATATTTGCCCCTCCTCCAAAGGAGAAGAGTGGTGACTTTAAAGGACCTCTGTAAAGGCCAAGTGTATGTCAGGTGTGTCAAGGTCTCAATATATCAGGTTGACCTCAGATGATCCTAGGCTCCAAACAAGAGCCTAGCTGACCTCAAACAACACCTTGTGTATACATGGGTCTCAAGATGATGCCAGATAAGCCTATTTGATAGGTTAACTGGCCCCTCAGGTTGACCTCAGATGACCCTACAGCAGTTATTTAGCCTGCAAGTTGATCTCAAATGACCTTCCTGAGAAGTGATGGTGACCTCCAGTGATCACAGGCCAGTTAATTGATTCTCATTTAAACTCTAGTGACCCCAAGCAGTTACTTGGATCTCATGTTCATCTCAAATGATATTTAGAGCCTCTAACTGTATTACAAGTTGATTTCAAATGACCTCTCAGGTGGAAACGGGGGCTGATAATTGGCCTAAGTGACCTCCTGTTGGAAGATAAAGAGCACAGTTACCTGTCTCAAACACTGTTAAGATCACAGAAAGGAGGAATTTGTGACAGGAAGGTGCTCCTTCCAGGCATGGCAGAGGCAAGATCTGGTTAGCACATGCTGGTTAATGCATCCAGACAAATTTTCCTCACAGTGACTTTGTGAAAAAAGCAACTGCTCATACCTGATCATATCACTGATCAAAAATCATCCCAAGTTACAGACAGACGGCATCTGCAACCACCAACAAAGCTCCCCAAAAACGCCTCTGTGGATACTGGAACTTGGGCTGTATAAAGATGGTGCTCTTGTCGGGGTGTTGGGACCAAAGGGGAGGTCAAGAATGCTTGAGAAGGGTGTACCACTGAGAGTGGATACAAAAAATACAGAATTAACGGGTCACAAGGACCTTCGGCACAAACTCCCGAGGTAAGGGAGAAACTAATAAAGCCAACTCAGCAACTGCGCTGAATCACTCCAGCTAGGTGAAAGGCAATTCCTGCAGGGGGATCTGCGACCCCCGACTCACAGAACACCAACCCAAGAAACCCACTGACTCAAAAGAAGAGAAAGAAGGAAGAGAAAGACCGAGCATGTAGACTAATTAGCATAAGAAGCAAGGGAATAATTTAACCAATGGAAGATAGAATACTGATTAATATGAGAACTGTGTAGCTTGCCATCAATAAGGACTAATTGCTAAAATATATAAATAGTGAAAATATTTGATAATTGTTGGCAGACCTTGTATACCCAGCACCCCTTCCTGCACAGAACTTACCAACAGAAGAACAAACCGCGTCCCCCTGCTCCACCACTGAGAAGTTGAGGGTGAAGATGGACCAGTGGGTTGCTGCTGGATCCACAGGTGGTGACTATATTCTGCTTGCACTGTCTCCTTCCCTCTCCCTCCCTTTTGCTCTTTCCCATATTCACTTAATATTACAAAATAAAGTTGGTGTTGTTAAAACAGTGTTTGGTCTAGTTTGCACCTTAATTTGAGCAGTCACCTCTCACTAATCAGATCGTAACACCTCCAAATAGGTACGTGGCTCTCATGTTGATATCAATTGACCTCAGGTTGCAAAAGCCTGAAATTACCTCTAGTGATCTAAATGGATCTCAGGTTTACTTCAATTGACTCCTATGCACCACACAAGGACTTTGTTAATTTCAAATGATTCCCTTGTCAACTGTTTGTATATCAAACTAACGTCAGATGACCCTGGAGAAAATATGTGGGATATTTTCACGTTGAATTGATACTCAGGTGAACCTCAGACTACCCCAGTGAAATTGACTGGATTGACTAGACTTTAGATGTTAGGCAAAAAAAAAAGGATTGTGATTGACCTTACATGACTTCTTTTATAGATTTCCGTCTCTGAGTTTGACCTGAGATGACCCCTGGTCAGGCAATGGGAATGCACTGACCTTCAATGACCTTTGTGCTGCTAATTACATTTCTCACTGACCTCAGATGATCCTTGTAAAGCAAATAACACCCAGGACTATTCTTGGTTCCTATAAACATAGGTTACTTCAGTTTGTAAGTGTCCAAATCTCTGCACAAAGCATTTACAATTAGATGTCATTCATACCCTTTCCCAGGTAAATTTTGCTTTTTTCCAACAAAGGAGATTTCACAACTTTTCTTAGCAACCACTTCCAGTATTTGACCACGTTGTTTTTTTAACTTATCTGACTGTAATTTCCTTTGTTTCAACCTGTGTCCACTGCACCACTTGCTCTTAGGAGACTCTGGCTGCAATTTGTGCTGGCTTCACTCCTGCCTGTTAAAGCGTTTCTCGCTGCTGACAGCTCCGATTGCCACGTCATGCTGCAGTGAGGAGGCAGGTCTGATTTCATGTCATGAAACAGAAGCTGTAGGTCAGGGTCTAACCAGGCATGGAGTAGAAGACAAAAAAGCAAGCTTGAGGGGCTCAGCTCTCAAGATAAGTGACAAGGACCCCAAAAGACCCTTTGTCACATGGTTCTCTTCACAGCAACCTGACCCCAAGTTACAGCTGCACTGTGTCAGAGCAGGTGCATCTTAACCGCTACAGGAGAGCGGAAAGAGACCACAGAGGCTGAGGTGCAATGGGGGCCCAGACATCCTATCTAACACAAACTCACTGTCTTAAATCCTGATAGCTTTTTTTTTTGACTAAAAAGTAGAATCACAGATCCTTTTTTTCACTAAAAACATCAGGCCATTTCCTGCAAAGCTGCTTCTAATCCAGCTGGCCTCCAGCCTGTACAGCTGCATGGAGTTAGGTCCGCCCATCCCACGTACAGGACTTCACTTTTGTCTCACCTAGCAATGCTCCTGCTCATCCCTTTGTTTTGCAGACTGACTGTGTCTGTCAAACAGCTGACACATCATCTGCTTATCCTGATTTGTTATCCTACAATAACTGGTAAGAGCACACTCTGCCCAGTCATGATGGCTGTCTATCTCTAATTTCACCCTATTTTTGACACATTTTGTAACAGCTCTAGATCCCAACTTACATATTTCCCCAGTGATGTGAGCTGAGGCCATGTGGCTGGGCCTGGGACCTGTGGACCTGAGGCAAACTGGGGCTGTGGCTGACTTCAAACAATCCCTGAGTGGCAAAAAAGGAGAGTGGTTTTCTGCGAAGGTCTGTGGTGTGCCAAGCTGAGGACAGTAGTTTACTTTGGGCCAACAAAACATTGACAGCACTTAAACTGAGAGAACTTCTGACTGGTAAATCGGTGTAGTATTCTTTTCTATATTAGAAGAAGGTAGAAAGAAAGCACTCCTGCTGGACATGTGGACTGGTTTTGGCCATATTTAGCTCAATTTTCTTCAGAGTGGCTAGTATGAGGTTTTGTTTTGGATATGTGCTGAACATAGTGTTAATAATATGGAGGTGTTTTTGTCATTGCTAAGCAGGGTTTATACAGAGCCTTTTCTGCCTCTTGTTCTTGCCATACTGACTAGTAAGCTGGGGGTGCATGGGAAGCTGGGATGAGACACAGCTGGGACAGGTGACCCCAGCTGACCACAGGGATGTTCCATTCCATATGACATTACGCTCAGTATGTAAAGTGGAATGGGAAAAAGGAAGATAGGAGGAACGTTTGGAGCTATGACATTTGTCTTCCCAAGTCATTGTTACCTGTGATGGAGCCATGCATTCTTGATTGTGACCTGCCCGCCCATGGGAAGTAGCAAATTAATTCCTCATTTTGCTTTGCTTAAATGTGTGGCTTTTCCTTTCCCTACTAAGGTCTCTATCTCAAGCCATGAGTTTTCTAACTCACTCTCTTCTAATTCTCTCCCTCATTCCACTGGTGGGGGAATGAGTGAGTAATTCTGTGTGGCTCGGTTGCCGATTTAAACCATGACAGCATGAATCTTGTCACCAAAACCCACAAAATAAACTCTGTCACCAGTTTGTTAGGTTAGAAAGTTGGCATTATTCAAAGCTGAGGTACATGGGAATCACTCCACAAAACACGTATATCAGTTATCAAAACATTTAACTATTTATACATTTTAGCAAACAAAGGAATTGATGTTCATTGGCTTACAGGTTAAGTAGTTCTTTTCCTTAATTAGTATTCTATCTTCTGTTGCTTATTGATTTCACACTTCTTATGATAATTAGTCCACATCTTCATTCATCTTACTATCTCTTTCTTGAATAGGGAAAGTCTCAGTAATTGTTGGCTTCTTCTTCATCTCTGGTTTCTGTAACATGTCTTTGTAGTTCATAAATTCTGCATTCTAGGTGTCCAGGTCTCAACAGGAGCAGGCAGCATAATTTCCTTTGTCTCTCCGGAGCTCTCCCTTGAAATTTCTTCCAGCTGTTTCACTGGGATTGCTATCTTCCAGTCAATACCTGCTGTGAGTGCTATAACTCCTATTAGAACAAGATTGTTACTGTTTTCTTGACCAAACTAAACCTAAACTCTCTCTCCGGGGCAGTGGCAGAATGACCCATTGGCTCCAGTAAAACAGAGAATCATTTACTATAGAAAAGAAAATCCCTCTATTCAATGTCCCAAGTGTGACTAAAATACTAAACAACACATGAATGAATGCTTTACTTTGGCAAATATCAAACATTCTCTCTGTCCTTTATGGAATTGTGTATTTCAAAGAGAATCCTTACCCCTGGTAGGTCTGCCCATGCGACCTTTTTTTTTTTCAAACCCTGTCCCGGTTACAGAAAAAAGGGGTGAATCTTTTAGCGCTGTCTGTTCAATACCACCCACATCACTGCTGGTGGTGTGGTTTTGGGAGGACAAAGATGGGGCCAGAAGCTGAAAGTTTGCCATTTTGCCTGGCTCATTCTGGAGACTGTGTGGAAGCAGGGTCAGCATCACATGGCTGCTCGACACCAGGACAGAGCCCTGCTGCACCGTGAGAGCTGCCGTGGGAGAGTGCCCTGTGCCAGCCTGGAGAGCCCCAGGCACTGCTGCTCCAAACTGCAGAGACCTGCTGGGAGAACTCGGACTGCCCTCAGCACTGGGAGAGAGCCACCAGACCAGGAGAGCCACAGTGCAGCCCAAAAACCCCAGCTGGAGCAGAAGCAGCTGAGTAACACTGCTGAACACAGCTGAGCACTGTCTGGAGAAAACAGTGGGCAGCATGGCACAGATGATCTAAGCTCCCAAGGGGGTAGTTTTGTCCTAGTTCTTTGTTGGTTTTTTTTTGGAATGGGGAGATGAGGCGCAAAGTTTGGTGGTGGCTAAAACACCCTCTCTCTTTTGTATACTGTTGTCGGGTTTTTTTGCTATTAGTACTGCTGTGGGTATTGTGATTTTCAGTAAATTGTTTTTCCAATTTATAATCTCTCCTAGTGTTCCTCCTTCACCAGAAGGGGCAAGGGAAAGGGAACAGCTTGAGTGGGGTTTAATCTTCCAGATGGGTTTTAAACCACTACAGACCCCTTAAATCTTAAAGGAGCAGCACGCACACATCGTTCCAGAGCATGAGGGTAACCTTCATTCTCCAGGGAACCTGCTTTAATTAATTAAACAAATCCCAGCAACAAACAGTGGAGTGCCCATATTTCAATCACTTAATGAACCTCTCACCTGCTTGTTTGCCACATCTCATTCCTTCTTTCTTTTTTATCATCTTTCCTATGCTAAAATTGTTGTAAATAAGACTTAAGGATCAAACTGGGCTCTTTCTGAATGTAAAGCAGGAATAAAGAGTAGTGCCCTTTGAAGAGCAGCTGGTAGGTGTGAAAAGTCTATTTTCTTTTCTTTTGCAGAGCTACATCTGTTACTAGAGCATGCCTGAAGCTGAGGATTCAGACACAATAGTTAAGGCAAGTTTAGATGCCCTGTGAGGACATGCCTGTAGTTTGAATCCAGCCTGAGGTCCCAGAAGGACTGAGATTTTGACAGCCTTCTTGACTCTGGTAGTACCCTCCAGAGCCCTCTGACTGACAGAGCTTAGCAACTGCCTCTCCGTGATTCTTGATGTTTGGAATTATTACATCCCCTTCCTCTCCTTGGAAGATCAGAACTTCCCTATAGATTGCAAAATGGCTTATAGAACTGCATGAAGCTTGTTCTAAATATTGCCAGTCTCTTCAATTTTCCAAGCTCAAGCTTACGAAGAAATGTTTTCTATGCATGATGCTCTTTGAATCCATCTAATGAGGAGAGAAATCTAGACGATCACTTCTTGTTATAATTAATTTTTATATATTAAAAAAAAAATTAGATACCGTATTCCTTTTATTTTTCTATCTTGAATTTGCAGTTCCATGCACTCTACTTCATTACCTAGTGTAAAGTCCAAAAATGCAGACACTAACTAGTTATTTCTGGCACCATGCCCTCTGTTCAAATGATAAGGCAAAAGGAAATACATACTTTCATCTCTTTCTATTCTAGGCCACGCTGAATTGGAACATCCCATGAAAGAGACTTTTCTGTTTATCTAAGTCCTGAATTCCAGTTCCCACCTATATGTTGAAGTAAGGTTAGTAAAAGCATTATGGCACCAAGCTCCCATGCTGACTCTATGATAGCTTTTCTTTGAATTTCTCCATTATCTGAACAGCTCTGTTTACCAAACCTATTATCCTTCCCCCTTGGTTTTCAAGCTGAGAAAGCAAAAGCAACTTCTTTAATGGCTCACAGATTGATAATTAACAATTTACATGTCCCTTGTAAGGCTGGTAGGCAAAAGAACTGCTTTTGGACAGTGAAAATACTGGAGAGAAGGAAGTGGGAGTCAACTTATGTTATTAAGTTGTACTGCTTCATTAATCACAATCTATCTTTTATCGTGTTGCTCAAAGCCAGATCCATTCTATTTCTTGGGAATGAGTTAGATTAAAATCAAGTGCTCTTAATGCATCTTTGACATCTGGCCTAGCAGCTGGCTATCACTAATATTGCTCTTTAGAAATGTCAGGAGCCACATTTACTGTGACCATTCTAGTCCTTCTGATTTAAGCTACTGTAGAGGGCAATGAATTACCTTAAAGGAGCTCCTCTGCAAAGTCCTAAGTTTTATGCTGGATCCCCTGCCAGCCTCACCACTTCATGGGTATGAACAATCATACAATTGAACTGATTTGACTTTGCTGCTCCTGGAGTTTCATTGCCTTTAACCTTGGGATGTAATGATGGTAATGCCATGCTAAGTGCCTCTCCTACCTGGGTTTGTCTGCTCAAGTAGGGCACCCATTCCTGTTAGCTGAAAACTGCACTGATTTGCAGTGAGAGGGGAACTAGATTGAGCATTGATTAATACCACTATGAATGCCACCTATTTTCTTGCAAGGCTTTGGAAGATGGTAGTCATCCAGACATATTTATTTCTTTATTAATTGTAAGCTTATGACCAAAAAGGCTGGGATTTTTTTCCCCCTCAATAACATCAGCCTAAAGGCCCTGCTCCCTCCTGTCTCCAGACAGACTTACTTGAATATGGACTGCATTACATTTGGAGGCTATTGTTCCCCTCTAATGAAGGTGCAGTGAGAGGAGAGTTTTCTTTTCCTAGCAGTGAAAGGTAAAGAAATTAGAGTTGGTCAGTGAAACTGTCCATCCCACAGCTGGGAGGACAAATGAGAGTCCTCAGCTTTCCAGATACTCTATTGCCTACCTTATTTCTTAGCTGTTTTCCAGTGCCCTCTCACGTTTTCTGCTTCTGACTCTGTGACTTGGAAAGAATGGGGATGAGTACGAAACAGAATAGCAGTTTAAGAGTCCTTATCATGACTTGGCGATTCTCAGACTGAAGGCTTTTAACAGAGGCATCAACTTCCTCCACAGATGTTGTGGTCAGAAGAGGCCATTGCTTGGACCCACAGGAACCCGTTATGCCCTGGTTTTCAGCAGAACTGCTGCTCACTGGGGCACCTGCAAGGGCATTATATACTTTAGGAGGGACCTCTCTCGACAGAGTGCAACCTAAAAGCTGGCCTTTCCTAGCAAATCTCAGTGAGAGATGAGGAGGGCTTTGCTTTGTTTGTCAGCCTGAGAACCACAGGTTAAGATCCAGGTATCAAAAGTATTACAGAGATGTCTCTGCCCAAATTAAAGTGCAAATGAGATCATATGCTGCGTCAATAGGATTCATATTTAGCAATAAATGTGAGGTAGAGAGTGAGACATAGAAAGAAAAAGAGAGGGCAGGGGAAGAGAAAGAAAGTGACAGAGTAAGAGGGAAAAATATCACTACTCTGGATCCTGATGGTGTCAATCTTGATCCCTCAGGGCTGGGGGAAGCCCAAAAAACACAGAGTCCACCAAGTTTACATTTGTTCACATTCAGGTGAAAAAGTCCAGGTACCTCCTGTGGGGCAGGGAGTTTTACAGTGGATGTTAGTACTTTGGATCACAGGACATTTCAGGAATCTTTGATGGTTTATGACATCTTCAAAGATGTTACAGCTGCCTCTTACATCAGCAAAGTTGAGTCAATTATGGCTCATTAGCAGGGATTAATACCCATATGTGTGAATGTTCTGGTACTTCTCCGGAGGGGAGTTTTCACAGCTGAGCTACTTGTGGAAAGACTTGATACAAAGCTCTATCCCCCCTCGCAGAATTTGCCTCTCATCAGCCTCTTCCCTTATCTTGTTCAACACCCAGCTGTAGCCTCCAGTGAAGGGTGTGCACTCTCTCTGCATCTGGGCGGTTGAGTGGTTGATTGTTTGAGCCATTAACCACTAACAGTCCAGTCTCTCACACCTTATGTTATAGGGATCATCACGTATTCATCTCCACATTCCCAAAATTAATAACACCCAGCAGTAGATGCTGGAGAGCCAAGAGATTTGAATGCATGCAGCTGCCTTTGTCAAAAGGTTATGACCAGAGACAAAATTCTCTCATTAAAGAGAACAACGAAAGACACATTGTTCCAAAAAATGCAAATTCACCTTTCCCCACTGAGAGAACAGGCCATGTTGGAGAACATAAAATTATAGAGTCCTTAAGGTTGAAAAAGACCTCTAAGATCATTGAGTCCAGCCAATAACCCAGCACTTCTGTGCTCACCACTAAACCGTGTCCTCAAGTGCCACATCCACATGCTTTTTAAGCACTTCCAGGGAAAATGACTCCACCACTTGCCTGTGCAGCCAATGTCTGATCACCTTTTCACTGAAGAACTTTTTCCTAGTATCAAATCTAAACCTCCTATGGCACAGCTTATCATAATTTCTTCTCATCACTTCACTTGTTACTTGTCAGAGGAGATTAACCCCTGTTATAAATATGTGTTTTAATTAGTGCCTATAAAGTTTATACCCATTTCATGTTGAGATACATGTATAGGATATTTCTGTATCAAACCCAAACATGATGAAACCACATTCTGGAGGGGCAGATTCCCGTAAGAATGTGGGGTTTTGTCTCAGCTGAAAAGATTTCCGAGAAGAAATTATCAGGACTATAGCCGTGGCTGAGCAGGAGATGGGCCATCTCAAGAGGAGCCACCCTGGCCATTCTCACTACGATAAGATATCTGCAACATATCAGGAACATCAACCTCTTCCTGGAAGGGGATAAGATTTCATCAAGACTTCATCATCTCATCGGAAGGACATTGTTTTTCGCTGGAATAACCAAAGACCCAAATTGAATATCTTTAGACTTTTGGACTCTGAATACAGTGTTGCCTCCAGCGAAATAAACTGTATAAAAACTCACCGTTCCGAGACCTCGGGGTGAACAGAGCTTCTCTGACACCCTGTCAGGTTGTCTGTCACCCAGCTGCCGACACCCGGGCTCGGAGCTGTTTCCCTACATTGTGGCTTTTTATCCAAAAACTCTGCCAAATTTACTATAAATAAATTTGTTTTATTTTTATTATAGAAATTGGCTCGTTTCATTTATAACACCCCCACCTTGCCACAAGTTCCTTTCAGATAGTTGTAGAGAATGGAAAGGCCCCACATGAACCTCCTTTTCTCCAGGCTAAACAACTCCAGCTCCCCAGGCTACTCCTAAACAAAGTGACAAACAGAGGGGAGGAAGAACAGTGTTGTGATTTGTTATAGATATGTGTTTAATTCATGCCTATAAAGTTTATACCCATTCAATGTTAAAATGCATGTATAGGACATTTCTGTATCAAACCAAAACATGTCGAAACTACACTCTCTGGAGGGGCGAATTTCCGTAAGAATGTGTGGCTTCTTTTAGCTGAATAGATTTCCAGGAAGAAATCACCAAGACTATAGCCATGGCTGAATGGGAGATGGGCCATCCCAAGAGGAACCACCCCGGCCATTTTCACCATGATAAGATATCTGATGAAGATTTGCAGCATCTCAGGAACATCACCCTCTTCCTGGACATAGATAAGGTTTCATCAATAATTCATCATCTCCTCGGAAGAACATTGTTTCTCGCTGGGACTACCCAAGACCCAAATTAAATATCTTAAGACTTTTGGACTTTGAATACAGTCTTGCCCCCAGCGAAATAAACTCTATATAAGCTCACCGTTTGGAGACCTCGGGGTGAACAGAGCTACTCTGACACCTTGTCAGGTTGCCTGTCACCCAGCTGCCGACACCCGGGCTCGGAGCTGTTTCTCTGCATTGTGGCTTTTTGTCCAGAATTTCTGCCAAATTTGCTATCAAATAAATTGATTTTATTTAATTGAAGAAATTGGCTCCGTACATTTATAACATGATTTATTCAGGAATGTTACACAGTCTCCCAGTGGCACTGACGAGCCACTAAGCCTGCAGCTGACTGAGCTCCAGGGCTCTGACAGCAAAGTGTTAATTCTGGAATTTACCCAGATGTCTCCACGGGGATCCATTCTAACTGCTTGGGCTGCAGCATGTGCATGGAGGTGCATGGAGGTATTCAGCCAGATGGGGTCATTATTTCTGCCAGTTTCTTTCAGTTTCAGGTGAATGGTGCTATACAACTCTATCTTTATGGGCTATCAGGGCAGCAGTAAGTGACTATGAAAACTACTTACTGATGTAATCTAGATTTCATAAATAGTAAAACTTAATCCAGGGTCAGTGAATGCTGTCTCAAGGCCTTGTGTTTACTGCTCCCTTCCAAGGCTACAAAGCACTGCCATGAGGGCAGTAACACAGGCCAGCACTCCAAAAGGCTTGTGTTTGATCCATGGGTTGGAAATTCCTGCTTATCCCACAGTTCTCAATAGCCAAAATCTGTGACAAAGGACCAGCATATGTAATTGTTACAATCTGCTGCATAAGGAGAGGGTTCTTGTTAATAGATCCCTTGCACCAAGTTAGAGAAAATGACACTGAATGATCAGTTTTTGTAAATATACGTGTAGGGTTTGTTGTAGAACAATTCAGTTGCAAATGAAAACAGGTATTTAGCAGTTTGGGTTATTATTACCTATAGTAATATAACCACATGGAAGTGCTGCAATATCAAAGTGTAATAACATCACCCAAGGGCATGCACATGGGAAAAGAAAGAAAGAGAGAAAAAGGACAAGAGTACAAAGACCTCACCCCCTGTAGGCCCCATGACAAGACTTGGTTGCTACGCAGTCTTGGTCAAAGTGGTGCTCACAGGCTAAACCTGTCAGGTGGTGGGGTAAGTCTCAAAGAAGTGGTGGGGAAAACTCCCAGGGAAAATCTGCAGAACACACTATCTATTGGGTTCATATTAACCCAGGTTCAGGTGGGAAGGCCCAGGTAGCTCCCCACAGTGGGGAGCTTCACAGTGGATGATGTAAGGTTGTGGATCATGGGACAGCTCGGGAGTCCTTTATACCTTCTAAGACAGCACAGCTGCCCATCGCACCAGCTCAGTTGTGTCAATTATGGCCCACTACGGCCTGACTGGCAGAGATGAACACCCTCAGGCCACAGGCAACGGTCCCAGTACTTCGAGAGGGGAGGAGGAAAAGCCCCACAACACAGTGGTTTGTGCAAGGGAGGATAACTTAGCATGACAAGAGGCACCACCCTGTCTCCACAGCATCCATCTTTTATCTCAGTCATAGCCCATCTTTCACCCTCTGTCTTATCAGATCAGAGACTAGCCATTAAACACCAAGCAGCTCATCTCCACTTCAACAAGGCACACAGGCTCCGTAAATGGGAGAATGTTTTGAGTCATTATCCCTCAGTAGTTCAATCTCTCATAGTGATGAGGGAAGATAATGAGGTAAAAAGCTTTCCCTCTGCTCTGAATGATTGTTTGGCATCACACCAATCTTCAAGATGTTAGGCCAAAGGCAGATGAGTAATAAAATTCATAAAACAACCTGCATAAGACAGAGATGTTCTTTTGTACATTCTGTGGATTTGTGCAACCAATACCTGAAGACTGGACTTCAGTGGGAGGTTTTCAGCTTAAAAAAATTGAATTTATGCAGAAAATCTTGAATGTTTGGTAGCGGATATGAACATGTTCTCACCTGCCATTATTTTAATTTACACTTAAAGTTATATAGTTTCAGTAAGCATTTACTTAAGTAAACTTACATTCATGAGGATTTTCTGTCCCCAGTTCCATCACCGTCCATTAAGTTTCTGCTGATTTCAGAGTAAATACGGATTAGTACTCCTGTAGAAGGATAGCTCTCGAGTCAAATATGCCAACCTTCCCTTGTTTTTCTGCCATTTCTATTATTCTGCAGTTTGCTTACAAAGGTTTTCTAAGGGAATCCAAGTAAAACTAAATTGTTATTATTTTTAAAACTCAAATTCCACAGTGATGATATCTGAGGCTTATTATTGAATGGGTACTTTTTCTACTTAGTACTGGAAAACCACAATTCATTATGGAATAAAATGGACCTGTTCAATGTGAAGCACTCCTACCCCCATTGCTTTGCTGGACACAGGATGNGTCTCAAAGAAGTGGTGGGGAAAACTCCCAGGGAAAATCTGCAGAACACACTATCTATTGGGTTCATATTAACCCAGGTTCAGGTGGGAAGGCCCAGGTAGCTCCCCACAGTGGGGAGCTTCACAGTGGATGATGTAAGGTTGTGGATCATGGGACAGCTCGGGAGTCCTTTATACCTTCTAAGACAGCACAGCTGCCCATCGCACCAGCTCAGTTGTGTCAATTATGGCCCACTACGGCCTGACTGGCAGAGATGAACACCCTCAGGCCACAGGCAACGGTCCCAGTACTTCGAGAGGGGAGGAGGAAAAGCCCCACAACACAGTGGTTTGTGCAAGGGAGGATAACTTAGCATGACAAGAGGCACCACCCTGTCTCCACAGCATCCATCTTTTATCTCAGTCATAGCCCATCTTTCACCCTCTGTCTTATCAGATCAGAGACTAGCCATTAAACACCAAGCAGCTCACCTCCACTTCAACAAGGCACACAGGCTCCGTAAATGGGAGAATGTTTTGAGTCATTATCCCTCAGTAGTTCAATCTCTCATAGTGATGAGGGAAGATAATGAGGTAAAAAGCTTTCCCTCTGCTCTGAATGATTGTTTGGCATCACACCAATCTTCAAGATGTTAGGCCAAAGGCAGATGAGTAATAAAATTCATAAAACAACCTGCATAAGACAGAGATGTTCTTTTGTACATTCTGTGGATTTGTGCAACCAATACCTGAAGACTGGACTTCAGTGGGAGGTTTTCAGCTTAAAAAAATTGAATTTATGCAGAAAATCTTGAATGTTTGGTAGCGGATATGAACATGTTCTCACCTGCCATTATTTTAATTTACACTTAAAGTTATATAGTTTCAGTAAGCATTTACTTAAGTAAACTTACATTCATGAGGATTTTCTGTCCCCAGTTCCATCACCGTCCATTAAGTTTCTGCTGATTTCAGAGTAAATACGGATTAGTACTCCTGTAGAAGGATAGCTCTCGAGTCAAATATGCCAACCTTCCCTTGTTTTTCTGCCATTTCTATTATTCTGCAGTTTGCTTACAAAGGTTTTCTAAGGGAATCCAAGTAAAACTAAATTGTTATTATTTTTAAAACTCAAATTCCACAGTGATGATATCTGAGGCTTATTATTGAATGGGTACTTTTTCTACTTAGTACTGGAAAACCACAATTCATTATGGAATAAAATGGACCTGTTCAATGTGAAGCACTCCTACCCCCATTGCTTTGCTGGACACAGGATGAAATAAACATTTTTACTATGAGTTGAGAGTAACGTGTTGTCAGCAACTTTCTGTGTTGCAACACTGCTCTGTATTGAAAGGAACATTATAGCAGCTCAGAGATGCCAGTACAACACAGTATTGGAAATAGAATCTCTTGGAAAACAGCCTAAAAAGATATTGGCAAAAGCTTTTAATGCCCCAAATTCAGCTAACAGAGACCAGTCATTAGTTCAAGTATGTAAATTGAAAATAGAATCAGACTTACTGTCTGTGCTTTGGAGCAGGCACTTGATGGGCACATTTTGGTTCACATTTAGTAGTAAATAATGAGTTGTATACAGTCATCAAATGACTGAAGAAGTTTAAATAGAACCTCTTTTATTTGTCTTCTGTGGTGTGTGCTGATTCCTTCCATAAAAGACATACTGCTTTCTTTTAAATTTAATGAAATAATGCATCATATTTATATAATTTTCTTTTACTTTCCAAGGCACTATTCCTCATAGGAAAACTGCGCCCACAGGAGAATTTTGAATGTTAGATCTAATACTAATTGCATTTTTAAAAATCTTTTGACTGTATACACTTTTACTAGCTTCTGTCACAAATGATCTCAGGCACTTTTTGGTAGATAATATCTTGCTTAGGGGGCTGAAGGTTCAACACCTCTAAAAGTGCAAAGCAGATTTTTATTGCACTCACTGAATGTGACCAAATTAAAAGAAAATTAACAAATTTAGATTTCCTATTTTACACAAAGATTTTTAAATCTATTGATTTGGTTCACTGGTGTGTAAAAGGCATGGTATCTGTTTTGCTAGTGTTTGGAGAAGGTGTCAATGGTGCACGTTTTAGAACAGCTGCATATCCTTTAGCATGCAGCTTTGAAGGTTAGGAGTGAGGACTTTAAATCCTGATTTGCAAACAGCCACAGCTTCTCAGCATATTGTTTCAGTGAAATCACATGATTGCTGGATTTTCCCTTAATGATGTAAAGGTTGTTACAGTTCTGACTAAAGTGCACAGAACAAGTCACTCTAAGACACTGGAACAATTACTGTCCTTGGAGAGAAGAGTGGATTTCATTAATAATCCAGATGGAACCAAGAGAACGAGGTAGTAATTGCCAAGACAATATGTGTTTGTGTGATGACATCTGAAAACCCTGATGAAATCAGTGCTTATTCCTCAAAGGTAACAAGAAATAGCTAAATATATGTACAGATGTCAAGCTATCCGTTTGCCTAGACATGAGTAATCCATGATTGGAATCAGCATCCCCATAATACAGAGTTTAAACTTGGTGGTGGTGTCATTTCCCAGTAGGCTTCTCAATTATCTATATAAAGGTATTTTGATTTAATGTTTGGACATAAAATATAAATTTCTTAAGGCAGCGTTTTTCTGCACAACTTTTGTCTGCTAAAATGTTCTGCAGTTGCTGAAGGTGCATGGGTAGCTACATTCAGACAGCTACTTAAGCACACATCTTTATTTTCATGGAGGAGGTAGTGATTTCTTTTTACATGGTATGAGCTTAAAAAGCACACACAAGCTAATACCACTGACTTTCCAAGACATCATTTGACGACCTTCCATTTCATATAACAGTGGTCCTGAATGCATTGTTGCAAGGAAAATTGGGAGAGGGGTGGAAATTACAAGTCCAGTAAACGACAGACCTAACTTCTAAGCCAACAGTAAATTTTTACTGGTAAGAAAGGAATACCAGCATGTATTTGCTAAAACTTTATAGTGTTTGGTCATCAGTTGTCACAAAGCAGCAAAGGATATATTATATCTTGCCTGTGTCAGTCACTAAGTCATTTAGAGGAACGATGCAAAGCTGATCAACTACAACTGCAATTTCAGTGATGCTGTCTTTATAACTGAATGCATTTTTGAATGCCAAAATGCAACAACACCATCAGGACAGAGGAAGCAATTTTTAAAGCCCTGTGATAAGGCTCCTTTTATTAGTCTGAGGAAACTCTGGACTAATTCAGCATTTGCTCAAATTTGCTATTGGTTAATTAGTGGAACTGTAAACATGTTACAAGACACTTTATTACGACTGGGCTGAATCTACTATCATGGAAGTGGTCTCTTAAGCTCTGTAATGCAGATACTGCTGTGAGGATTCTGAAGGGAAATCACAGCAGTTTTTTCTAAATCACTGATAGTAACCAATCTGTTTACTTTCATACTTGCAAAATTCCAGGCATTCATATTAAGCATGGATGCTGAGCACCTAAACTTTCTATGGACATCTGAACACCGGCACACAGCTACACTGGAGTTGCCCTACATTATTAAAAATGCCCATGTACTGGAGAAAGCTATGAGGAGCAGCAGGAGAAGGTCATGCGAGGTACCCAAGAGCAATGCAAACAGGACCAATGCACCTTTCTGGCCAACTGAATTGAGCCCTTACAGGTAGAATGCCTACGTGAAAGACTTGCTAAGATTTTTTATGAATCATAGCCCACTTTTAATGCATATCTGTAGGGGAAGATAATGTTTCTATTAGACTGTTCACTGTAATTGGAATAGAACCCTTCTGGGATCAGAGTCCGTTCATCAGGACTAACTCTTACATCTCCTATAAACTTCACTTTTCTCATATATGCAGACCATTAAAACCACAGTTAAACTCCTGCATGCATAGGAAGGTAAACAAACACTTTTCAGAAACAGAAGCATGGCTTTTAACACCAACATTACAGCTACACCTGCACCAGAACAAGTCAGAGTTTGCCCTCCCAAGGCAATCTGCAGTCCAGTTTTCAAAGGATTTTTTCATGATTTTTCCTGGGTACGAGGGTGGGAAGTGAGATGAATATATAAAGGAGTAAGAACGAAGAGACGCAGGAAAATTGTTTAGCCACATTTTGATTTATCCAATACAAATTCTGGACTGTTCTTAGGATGTTAGGATCACATTTCATGAGACAGTTTCTGTTACAAAGATGCTGCTTGAAGTGCATGGTAAGTTATGATTGAATACATCTATGATACATCATGATCCAGAAGGCTGCATTTGCATGGGTTTGTAGCTAACTGAACACCTGTAACTACATAGTTTTCTGGGACTGACAACTATCATTATTTCATGTTGTTTTGTGTAATACATTTCACCGTTGTCTTTCTAGAAAGCCTAAATTCATCCATCTACCCTCAAGAACCTGCAATGTGCAAAATGTATACAATAGTTCATTCTTGTAGGCATAGATCTGTTGTGGTCCTGCACACACTGAAATTTAAAATGACATTTAACCAGTGCAACAGTGTAGCAAGTTATGCCCTGTAAGACTTTCATATAACTGTGTCTCAAAATAATGTGTGTAAATACAACACTCCATTTATTTCATATGGCTAGTAAACTCTTCAGCTTCATGATACCTGAAATATAAATGGTTATATATAAACTCCCCATTACACTTACCTGAATTTTTTTCAGATTGATGTGAAACCTCCAAATGAGCCTTAAATATCTGGGATTTGAAAATCTAATCAAGCTAAGCTGCACTTGCTGCATTGCATAACCCAAACTCACTTACCTGTATTGTGATGCTGTCATATGAAAAGGGGAGGTTTACTCAAGCCCTTAGTACGTGATTATCTGTCAGTGCCCTTGTGCCTGACCAGTCTGTCAGCATCCTGTTATGGGGCCCCTTCACTGAGCAGCTCACTAGATCAAGAGGTGGTTCAGGGTCCCAGGCCAACAGAGAGACCCCTCCTGGATCTCCGCATCTTTACCCATTGCTGGTGACTGCCAGCACCCTTGAAGGATTCACACTGACAGTTTACAGAAAAAATCACTTAATTAACAAATTGTGACAGGTTAAGGTTCGAGGATTACTGGGGACGGTATCTGACTGCAAAAATGTATTCAAAGCATTATACTAATTCAAAGCAATATACTAGCAAGCTCTAATCCCCAATAAAAGCTAGCTGGAGTTAATGATCTAGTGCACATAGAGCACAGTTTTTACCCAACAGGCATCCCTAGGAAAGACAGGTTTAGCTTGTCCAGCTACACTGGAGTCTTCCCTACTTTCTTCCCATTCTTACATCACTTTTATACTATTTATGTTCAAGTGGAGCTTGAGTGACTAAGTTATACATCTTACTCAGGGAGGGGTAGTTGTACCCTGAGAGCAGATACCTCAGGATAGCACCAGAGATAACCCTGGCAGGGGAACACGTGTCAGTGATTTTCCCCGCAGCTGCTCATTCAAGAGCAGGACATCTTCCTTTATCTCTCCTGGTTTTAAGCTGCTGTGAGGGTTATCAGCTGGAAAGGACACTGAGCTCCCTGCTCTGCAAGGGTTTTGACAGAGTCTGGCCGTGGTGTCTCCACTCTGCTCCACCATCCATTGAGAGCCCCACAGGCTGTGCGTGTCTGGGAGCTCGGGTATGCCGACTGCATTCCACTCGGGAGTAGCAACTGTATTTCCCAAGGTAATTTCTGTACTGTTAGCTTTATACTCTCAGTCATTTTCCCATAGATGTAAAAAACATTTAAACACAGCTGGCTTTAAGTGTAAGCATTGCACTAAGCCAGCTGAGGTCAGTACACTAATAAATGTGTGCCTAACAGTTTGCAAAATGAGGCCTTTCGATATTGTCTTTTTAAATTTACTTCTGATTTAAATTTAGTATCCTAAAAGTGAAAAGTTAGTATCATTAAAAGGTACTGCTTAGAGCTATGATAGGTAGACATACACAGACTTAAAAAATATTTGACATATGTATGATTTTAAATACAGTATTTTCTTTTAAATAAGGTAACCTTCTGTTACACTACTGTGAAGTTTGCTGTCACACAGTTGTATCTATGTTGTTTTGCTTTTCTACTAGCTGAGGCCTTCCCCAAAATGAACAGAGAAATTAATAAGTATAG
Source organism: Dicrurus megarhynchus (assembly GCA_013399195.1). Lineage (NCBI taxonomy): Eukaryota > Metazoa > Chordata > Aves > Passeriformes > Dicruridae > Dicrurus > Dicrurus megarhynchus. The sequence continues at coordinate 154,575 of VXAD01011614.1, read as the reverse complement.
CAATTGCCATATTCAAAAGTCATAGCTCTAACTTAAATCGCAAAACAGAGACACTGTTTTTATCAGTTGATGTCACAACATGCTACATACCTAATTCTATTGGTCAAGAAAAAACCTGAAAATAAGTACAGGCACCTGATCACAGAATCTCAGAATGGTTATGGCTGGAAGGAGATCTCAAAGTTGATTTAGTTAAAACTCTCCTGCTGTGGGTAGGGACACATGATGTTAAGGATTATTTTCTCTTCTGAAAATGAACACACTGTACCTTTTCCTGACAGATACAGGTAATTTAAAGGGACAGGAAAAAAAAAAAAAAGCCCAAACCAAAACCCACAACAGAATTTATTTTCTTATAGGTTGGTTTTTTTTTTTTTTAATTTTGCATTAAAGAAAGGAACTTCATCAACATTGATTGTCATTTACAGAAAACATTCAAAAATCATGTGTGCATTATTATGAAATGCTAACAGTGTTTAACTAATAATTTACAGGTCATAAAATAAGACAAAAATCTATTACATTCTAAAGTAATATAGAACCTTTTCATTTAACAAGAATGCTGGTCCTACAAGATTCATGATAAAAAAACCTCAATGGTCACTTTCTAAATGAATCAGGCTGTCTTTTTACTCACATACACATAAATTAGGTCAATTATATTAAACAAGGGAGAAAGATCAGAAGAGAATTGCAGATGTAAAAATGCTGGATGAACTCCTGGCACAGCTGAAATCAGTGAAGGGTTTGCTGCTGGTTTCAATGGAGCCAGATTTTTACCCAGTACATCATGATTCATTTGCAGTTCTGCTTTTTGCATCTACAAGCCAGTTAAGATACATCACAGTTATTACACAATTAAGCTTACCAAAAAAAAAAAAAAAAAATCAATGTTGACTCTATGAGGCATTTGATTTTAGAAAGGAAATTTTATTTGTCTTTTGAGAGTGATTAATTTTGAGTGCTACTCATTATTTTATTAGATTGTTTATTATCATACTTCTTGACAGGCAATGCAACTCTTGTGTGTTACCAACAGTGGTAAACATGCTTACCAAATAAAAAACAACACACTCCTAAAATTCAAATTAAATTGATTTACAATAACATCACTACAGCCAAGCACCAAATAGCTCAGGGCTTGGATCCTGGGTTTTAACATCTCATTTCACTCTAACAAAATGAACTGGAAATAGGATAAAAACATTAGATATTTGAAAGTGGGAAGTATATGAAAAATCATTTCTTCTCATAATCCTAAAAGCATTTTCAGGGATATTTCAAAAATATTAGAAAGCTTCATTTAAATCTAAATATCTATCTTAATTATGTTTTTATTTTTTTATAAATTGGTAATCACAAAATACTAGCCATTAAAGTCACATTTGGATGCCAGAAAAGCATCTAAATACTTTGCTCATTATTTATGCTCCTGCCTGTATTACATTACAGCTGTTGACAAACTGGACATAGTTTCTTTTTTCCACTATGATCTTTAAAATGTGCATTTGGTGAAGATCAGTTATGGCTTCAGATTTCAGCTAATGAGTGACCTGACCTCAAATTTGAATACGAAATTAAAGGCATACAAAAATATTTTGCTCATTGGAAAGAGAGAAATGTTTCTATTAATATAAGTCATGTCAGAAGGATTCATAAAAGCCATATGCTTTAAGGAAGCATTATTTGCTTGAACAACTTTTCTTCAAATCATATTAGTCAAATGCAGCCTGCAGGAATTATTATAGTACTCACTGTACAGACTCGCTGGGATCACGTTCCACTGACAATCCCACATTTTTTTTTCCCAATTATGAACAGAAGCATACACTAAATATCAACGGCTGGTCAAAAGGCTTTATCTATTACAATCAGTTTCCATAAAAACTGAAGAGTACATTACACTTACAGGAAGCAAGTACATAATTTGCTCTTTGATGTTTTTCCTCTTTAAAAAAAAAACATTACAAAGTCTTATGTTTAAACAGAGACATAGAAAAAATCAGTGTATTCACTGTCCCAAGTTATTTACAGCAAAAATTACAGAGACAGCATACATAGTATTGGACCTTCCACAAGCATATATTAAAAGTAATTACATATGAAAAAATATTTCATTTGTCTTCTACATTTCTACAATACATACTCAGGTTTCCTTCTTCTTGTTTTGTTTGTTTAGTTTTTAAGTAACTTCTTTAGTGTTAATCAAATGAGGCAGAGAGTGCAGCTGTAAAATAAGGGATTTTGTTGCTATTATGTTTCCTATATTATTTATATCATCCATTCATTACAACTGAAGTAATTAGTTTAACATGGGAATTATCTCATAGCTATTAGCATAAATCTCAAAATACCCAATGTATTTGATTTAGCTGAGTGTTGATAACAGCTTGAGTTCAGTTGTGCTTTATTTGTCGCCACAAGTACAATCACAGAGCCGCTCCCCAGAGTGTACTAGAGGTCACATGGCAGTCACACAAGAGGCAAAGACTATCATGGCTAGTTCACTGGCTATGCTACTCAGTGGCTTTTTAAAAATAAGTGCACGAATAAATCCCCATATACTGCACGAGAATGTGTGGTCCACATTCTGTAGGGTTAAATGATTATTAGCGTTTTTTACTAACAACAAAACACCTTTTTTGCCTGATTCTGACATTGAAGTGACACATTAAAAAAACCACAAATGTAGTGCATCTGAATCTGAATCCCCAAAGTCAACAGCCTAATGTAGTTACTTTGACTTATTAAGCTGCGTGTCTAATCAAGACAAGTATAAGTGCTTTTTTTTTTTTTTAAATAAGCTGGTTTTATCCGAAACAGTCGTCAAGGTAAAGCCTGTTCTTTCCTGTTCTTGGTGGTTAACCAACTGCTCCTGCTTGTGTTTCAATGCAGTTGCATTCTTGTTGCCCAAATAAGGGGCCAATGTGTTCCTAATATTGAAAACTAGGAGCCATTCTCTCCAGACAGAGTCTGATAATGAACATACTTTACTGCTGTCAATGTATAGTCATAAACAAGGACCTCAGCATTTTCATGAAGCACAAAAAATTTTCTCAACAGCAGTATCTTCATTCACGAATTAGCAGCTATATCCAACAAATAAAAAAAATATGCAAAATCACTTTGATATCTACATTAATTGGATCTTTTTATGTTATTGTACAGAAGACCACGTGCAAAGCAAACAATTTCTGCAAGTACAGTTACAAAGAAACACTTACAATTTACTTATTGCTGCTATATCCAATGATGTTTTCTTTCATTTTCCCTATGTGCTGTGCTTGAATTGTGAGGATGATGAAGTTATGCAAAAGTAGTACATCGTGTTACTGAACTCACTGTGAGCAGTATTATCCTTGCTGCCTGCAGTAACACCAGGAAATACTTCTCCTTTCCCAGAGCATTTTGTTCATTGCCTTATCCTCTCAACAGAAGTGCAATGCAAGGGTCATTTGGAGGACATGGATGCAGCCACCACCTCACTGGACATTCAGCCTGCCTTCCTAGGAGAGTTACTGATCTATGTGGTTACTCCTACCACAGTAGAAGTTCTAGGCCTCTTCTTTTCGCAATGATTTTTGTCTGCAGACTGCATACACATACATTGCTTTCATAGCTGCAAGCAACTTCCGGGATGATAAATTACTGAGGTGTTGGGCTAATTGTCACACAGTCATGCAGGGACAACACACGCAGGGACAAAGCATGCAGGGACAACACAGCTAAATGAGAGCATGAAGGAAGAGGAGGAAGGAGTTTGCTTCCTACCATCTGGGTGAAGCCTCCCTTGCAGGCTGCAAGTACAGATAAAATTTGAGAAAGAATGAAGATGAATCATTTGCCACTCCAAGCCTCATTCACTAGGAGCTAGGAGGAAAAGGAAAAAGAGGCAAGGTCCTCTGACCATAAGACTGAACTTTTTAATCGTGCTAACAAGAACTTCAGTCACTTGGACATGGCTCCTAGCAACCTGAAAGATTAAAATAAAAATTGCAATGGAACGGTTGGAAAAGAATATGATTGTGAAAATCTTGATGCACAGGTCTCTCCACCTCCTGAAGTTGTCCATCAGTCTTCTAGGTGGAGGGATTTCAGAGAATGGAGTCAAAAAGTATACATACTCACTGTGATAATAGGAGCAATGACCATATTCAGAGCTGAGGAGAACCTCTTGGTTGAAGACATGGAATCAACTTAATGACTGGCAATATAACCCACTGCAATTCATCCTTCTGTGTGTGTTTTTGTAATGATAGAAAATATGTGGTGTAAAGCTAGGGATAAGCACATTTCAAAACTCTGGGAAGTGGGAGTATTTTTCACTAGCACAGTATAAAATGGGGTAATGTTTTCTTGATGTGGGAAAGGGATTGATCATGCCATGGAGAAGTATTGCTACAGAGTCGTGGGCTAGCTATAATTCTGTGCATCCCTGAGAGAAAACGGTAGCTGTTAGCCACTTGCTCATGTCTACTTGCTCTTCACAGTCACTTCTCCATGTCGTAGCTTGGTGCTCTCGTCATTGCTGACATACTATCGCTTATTCCATGTCTTAACCTTTCCTCTTACATGCCTGCAGCAAGTCTGAATATGAGCTCACATTAATGGTACATAAACTGAGTACTTTCAAACTTTGTCAGTTGTCTAAATTCAGTAATTTGTACAAAGCCCGCCTGCATTTTATTCCCAAAAGGACCTTAACATCATGAGCTGATGGGTCAATAGGACTCCACCGACTGTGAAACAACATGCAAAGTCAGATCAAGCTGAGGAAATGCTGACAGTGAATTCAGTTTATACCAATGTTACTTTTAATCATTGGCTTGAAAGCCTTGTCTGGGTCATGTTCACTTGGGCAGCTCAACCCACGCCCTTCAAAGCCTCTAACATTCTCTTCCGTACTATCACTGTTATATTTATAGAGTTATTTTTATTAATCAAACATCCCTGAGTGGCGTAGAGTGCAACATTTGCATCAAGCAGTGATTGTCATTTACGAAGCGTGAAACTTAAACAGTAAAGAAGAGGACGGGGCCTCCAACACACTGTTCCTAATGAATGTCAGAGATAGGATTTAGTTTCTAGGGCGGAGGCAGAAGGTGCTGTGACAGGCTGGTAGGTATAAATACACTACTATTTTATGGCCAAGGAAAAAACAAGCTGTTCTGTCTCAGGGTTCCATTTCATACATCCTTAGACATAATGAATTGGACAAAAAAAATCTTTCATGTTTCAGTTTGATCTTATGTGTTATATTCCTGGGATGTCCAAAAGACAATGACCGAAAACAGGAACCACCTTCCAGGCTGGACTTTAGCTCTTTTGGAAAGAGCACAATCAATGCAGAGTCAGGAAGGAGGAGGAGTGGGGAAGCCTGAACATCTTTAAAATGACCTTTGAAGCACACCTTCAGAGGGGTGAAAAAGTCAACAGGGAAAGGAGCCATCAGTTGCACATCTGTAACTAAGCTGCCTGACCCATTTGTGAGAGTGCTGTGACCTTAGAGAAGCTTGCACAGCCTGCAGGTGGGAGGCAAAGAGGCTAGCACACAGGAGCAGCTTTGCATCCTCTTTGTGTAGAAGTTGTTACGTCAGAAATCGTTGCAAACTGTCCCAAAGGGAAACACACCCCTGTGCAAGCTGCCACTGTGGAACTGAACAAAGAAAATCGCACAATAAAGCTCATCTTCACGGGCAGCTGCTCCACCTCAGCACCATAACCTGGCACAGGTACTGAAACAGCATTGGTGCCCAAGGTGCAACAGGAGAATAAACTGAACCCTGTGAAACTGAGCTGAAAGGAACAACACAAAGCATGAAGACAAAGCATTTATGAGGATAACATCTGCCTTCTGCTCAACAAAGCTCAAGGGGGACCTCTAAATGCCAAGGGCCTCCAATCTTGTGATGGGTTGAGCACCTTCCATGTGTTGCTGAAATGCCTCAATTTTTAGTGACTCTGGTTAGAGCTAAGTGTCTATCAACTTGCAGAATCAATTCCTTAATGCTGCCTATCACAAGCCAATCAATAAACATATACTGCTTTTGGAAACAAGTTTGCTCAACTGAGGTGCCTTCTGCTACTATGCTTCTGTTCTAGCAATTTCCTTTAGAAGGAAATATGAATCTTGGAATTAATTCTTTATAAAAAGAGCAGGTAAGAGTGACATTTACAGCAAAATAAATTCTTTGTGGTAGTATAATGAATGCTGTACATGTGCTTCCTCAACACCAAGGGTAATTTAGAATAATATGGTTGAATTATCAGAGAGCAATGCTAGAAGTAGTAGATTCAATACATGCTTTAAATATATGCTTTAAATATCCTTTTGTTATAGGTCCCAGGTTAATCAATCATTAAAAAATGTGTCTCATTTGAAAAGCTTGTCACTAAAAAATCAACAAATGTATCCAGTTACTACAGAAAGAAGATGTGACAAATTCTAGTTTTAGAGACTTGAAAAGTTTCAGGTTCTACTGTGGACTACTGAAAGCCAAAACAAACTAAAATGAAGAACTAATATTACAAAATTATTTACTAAAATTCATGCTATTTTATCCTTTAAAGTCTACGGGTAACTTGAACATGTAAAATCCAATATCAAGAATTTGAAATTTTGAATGTAAATGACTATGTAGGTGAAATCAATCACAAAAATCCAGCCGGTAGCATGTGATCATTATATGTCGTTCTACACACAGTCAGGGAAGGGCAAAAGCAGTATTATACCTGTGTGGCCAATTCCAAATGACAGAAAATTAAATAATATATAATTACAGTTACCACAGCACAGTTCCATAAATAAATAATGTTTGAAAATGAATTTTCATTTTCCAAATAAACAACAATGCAATTTACTCATATTCTGTATGAATAGTAACATAAATTTGTTTGGCAATATTTGAAATTCTTGGTAGAAGTTATCGCCTATCAATGGCAATGAATATTTTGTATGCCAGAGTATTAGAAGTTTTATGACAAAAGGCAAGAATCAATTTTTATTTCTAAACTGGTTATTGCTACCTTTGTGGTCTCTGACAAGTCATGTAACCTTTTTACTTTCATTTCCACATCTTTAAAATGTGATCGTAATCACTACTGATACGAAAGGTCATGATACTGTAGTGATATAAGAACAGTGCTTTAAGGATAAAAGCCCTGCAGATAATGATTAGTGTCTCTTTCACTGGTGATTTCCATTTAGTTATCTTGCATGAGAAGTAATTCAAAAATCCCAAGGAGCGATTAGCTTATTTGAGAAGAAGCAACATTTTCAAGATGTAACACACAATTGTAAAGGACTATTTATAAACATGACAAACCTCTTTATTAAGCAGCACTATGAACAGTAGTATTTATCATTTCTTCTATATTTCTATGGGTTGGCTAAATATATGCTTTTGATATACTGAAAATGAATTTATAAAATATTTCAAACAATATGTGTGTATTCTTGTGTTGGGAAAGACAAGGAAAACATGAATGCCCTGCAATTAAAACTGAGCACTTCAAGAGTTCAGTTTGACTCAATCTTTTCCCCGATAAATCTGCACAAACAGTACGTAGACATTAAGTTTTTTTGATACAGAAATATTGACATTTGAGATCTTTTTCTTGGATTTGCCATGCAAGAAGGGCTGCAAATGGGTAAATCACCTTATAAAGGAATGTCAGTCTTACAGATAGTGGTATAAAGAAGCATCAAGAGTAATGCTTTATTATGTTAATTGAAGACATTTTAAACTAATCACTTGAGAAACGTGCTCTGAATTTGGAGCAAAAAAAGGTACTTCAGTAACCGCTGTTCTATAGGATTAAGGAATTTTGAAGAGTATGTCACATTTGCAACAAAATTCTCGGCACAACTGAATTTGCTGGGCAGATTTTTTTCTTTTTTCTAAGTTGTAATGTACCTACACAGAAACATTTATTAGCTGAGAGTTTGTAACTACTCCTGTACCTAGTTCTGGCATTGCTAAAACAGAACAAATAAATTGTGATATTTTCTAGACTCAATTCTACCACAAAATATGTACGCAAACTTGCAAACTGACTGATGGAAGTCAAGGGAGAGCTCCAAAAAGTACTTGAAATAGCCTGTGAATTATTTGCTTATGCAGAAAAGAGAAGCTTGAGACCAGAGCTACACAAGGCATTATCACTACAACAGACCCAGTTTCTTCACCCATCCTAGGGCCCACCTGTGTCCTTATGGGCTCCCTGTGGCACTGCCCCTCCATGAGCCTGGCAAACGGGCAGGTCCTTTGGCCTCCCTGCCAGCATGCTTCCCCTTGCCTTGCCTCAGATTGCCCTGGCTTCTGCATGGTTTGAAATAAAGAAATGGATCCGCTTGTGATCCTGCCTTCACTTCCCTTCTTCTCTACTGCCTGCTTCTTCTTATTTCCGCTCTATGCTCTCCGCTGGTATCCCAGAAGACTTCTCTGGAAAAGTTCACAATGGGTAAAAGTGGTGGTAAAAGAGAGATGTAGCAGAAACTGAATCCCTCTTTCATAACTAAAACATCTGTGTTTTGTAATACTGGCAGAATGCAGATACATTATTAGTGACTGCTGATTAAACCTAATTAATCTATAAGATTAAGTCCATGGCAGCCTTCCACTCCCCTCTGTGTTTGCCTTTGGTTTTGCAAACAAATGCACATAGAGTCAATTCAGAGACAGACAAAAAGAAAAGAAAGCTCCAATCCTTTGCTCCACTCCTGAAATGCATCTAAAATAAATCCTATATATGCATATATATATACAGTTATATACATACAGATATATACATACATATATGCATGTGTTTAAAACATACACAGATGTATGTGTGTAATGAAAACCATCAGTCCCATCTAGATGATGACTGTCAGAAACAGTGACAATTATACTGTCCCTTGTAACCATGGACTTCACTCACTTTTGACTTTCCTCTTCCTTCACTCCTTTCCTTCCTCTTCAGAGATACATTTTAGGCTTGCTATAGTTTTCACTGAGTTTACTACCTATCTTTCTAATGAGTTCAGCAAAAAACAGACCAAGACTTGAAGCTACTTTTCAAAGCAGTGTCTATATAAAACAAAATCATGTGTGGAATCAGAAAAATGTACATAGGGGATTGTCTACATTTTTGCTTCATGTTTCAGGTATTTTACTGAGATCAGGTCCTACTATGTTCACTTTTATATATGTTCTATACCTGTAACAGTGAGAAAATAAAAAAAAACCCCAATCCTATTCCTCTTTTCACTAAAACCATCCAGACAAGGCTTTTGCACCATTGATACATTCCTGATGTTTGATTTACACACAGCACACATGCACTACATTACACACATCTCAGAAGTGATCCTGTCATTACACATTGACAGCTGACAATTTAACTCTGTCAAAGCAAATCTTGATTGCTTTGCAAATCAAGCAAATCTTAAAGTAATTCTAATACATTACTTGGAGAGTAAGAAATACATGACAGCTGGGTTGAGCATCCGTTAAATGTAGGCATGTGATTTTAAGTTACAGCATGTATGCATATAGTACATACATACATATATACATACATACATGTATATATATGTATATATATATGTGAGTGTGTCTTCCATATATGCACCATAATTTCCAAGACAGCTACAAATTTCCACATGCATTAAACTATCTAAAAACATAGAACTAGGCAGTCTAATAAGTGGAATTTTCTTAAATTATATTTGAACAATAAACAGCAAGAGTAATACTGCAAAGTACTGCTCTATTATCAGTATATCTACAATAAAATTCTAGGAACAGTTGTCTCCCAAAACATACCCCAATAAAAGTAAATAAAAAAAAAAGGTAACACCCAGTGTCCTATATTTGTATATTCATTGTCAGTTCAAAAATGAGGGAAAAAAAAAAGTAAACAAAAGAGAAAAAAGACATCCCCACTCAGAGTTGCATATTTACATTCTTCAAACTGTAGCGGTGAAAAATAATTCTATTAAGTGCAGGACATTCCTAGTGTTGCAGTAGTGACATTTTTAATAATTTCTTCATGAAAACATTTCTTTCTGTCTTACTAGTGATGCATTCCATGACTACGTGAAAATTCTATTATCCCCTTCACTTGCAGCCAGTGGTTGAGTCTGGATTGAAAAGCTCCTTGTATAATGGAGGAAACAGTGTGTTCACTATGTCTGGATGAGACTGCTTAAATACCTGCAGTTTCTCTCCGTGCAAGTTGCAAAGTGCAGTAATTGTTGGTATCTTGGCTATTAACTGTAAGACATTGAAACAGAAAAAAAAAAGGAAATAGGTGGAAGCACATTTTTGTATAAATTACACTTTACAAAATGAACTATGTTAGCATCCTGCTGAGTAACTGAAAATGATACTCTAAGCTTCATCAAAACCCATGCAAAGGACCAGACATTGTTCTTGCCGTAAGAGCCTAAAGACAGCTGCCCCCAAAATTTTAGCCAAGGGCCAAAAATGCATTTAACAAGAAACAGCCTCAACAAGTACTTTTTTAAGGCAGTCTCATTCTTTACAGGGTATAAATTAAAATTATTGGTATATTGAACAAAAAATGGAGTAAGAGGAAACAGGGATGAGAGTCAAACAAGCCTATCTTCTACACATGACAAGCACATAGTGACTTACTTTCAGCTTACATTAATGTGGCAATACATAGGGAAATGGCTACAGAAAGAGAACAGTCATGCTTGAGGACTGCTTGGCAGTTCATTTTAAGAACTTACTTTTGTCAATGTCTCCTCGTCGAGGTGGTTCTTCTGGATAACATGTTGAAGTGCAAAGTAAATCTTCTCCTGAAGCTTCTGGACTTTCCTTGGCTCTATTAACCAGGCTCGATCTGAGAAAAAGGAAATCAAAAGGTAAAGAATGCACAGATGTGGGGCATGCTCATGGTGCACACAGGGTACTGTGCTGGCAAGTATTCACAGGAATTGTAATTCTCGTGAGGAAAGACTGCATGGTAATTAAAGACATGGTTTCAGAGGCAAAGTGTCTTAACCCATTAAAGGATCACCTGAGCACTTAATTAACACACACAAAACATACAGGAACACAGTGTTGGCTCTGCATCTCTTTGTTTAAAACATGATGTTAGGCATAAAGATGGGAATAGAAGTGAAATGTGGCTCAACCATTTTATTATTCTCTGTTGGTACAATCAGTACCAATCTAATTTCAAACTGGCTAGGTGATAAACATGTCATGTTATCTCACTGTGTTAATACATAAATACACTTACTGAGCAAAACAGTTCTTTGAAAATAAGAATATAATTAAACATTAAAATATAATACATCTCATTATTTACTAGGCTAACATTTTGAGACAAAATCTATTCTAAATAAAAAGAAATGGCTTCCTTCAAAAGAATTTCTTTAATAATTCAAAATAATTGCAAAGTGCAAATTTATCATTATTTTAAAATGTTCTCTTTTTAAACAACACAAAATGCAAGATTATCTGGAAGAATAACAGCTACAGACACACTTGTTTCAAAGCCTATGTGGCCCCTACTGGACTCAAACCCCAGGTACAGGAGGTTTTCCTTAAGATCTATATTCTCACAAATTATAGCTCTGGAGACAAACAGAAAGAGAGGTAGCAGGGTCCAAGATAATCCAAATCCATGTGTGCTTGCTGCACCACTGAACCTTCTGTTTTCCCAAGCTGCAAACTGGTTTTTTCCTCCCTCAACCCACACCAATTCTTAGGTATGGATTTGAGCTTTCATATGGGAAATAAGAAAATTTCTTTCATCACAGGCATGAATTTTCATGTACAAATTGAGAAGTTTGGGAAAAATCCCTTTCACTTTTCTTTCACCCACCTCCCATCACTAAAGTAAGCATAGAAATAATTTAAGTTAATCACTTCAATAAGCACACATGCCACACAGGCTGGAACTGAACAACATTTCATCACAGGAGTAGCACAATTCCAGCATTTGTCTCACTGTCTCTGGGGAGGGGTGCATGAAAAGAGTCAATTGTCAAATGCTGTGAAAAGAGACAGAAACAAACCTCAACTACTTAACAGATGATCAGGAAAAGAAAATAATATTTTGCAAATCTTAGAGAATCGTGTTCCCAGAAGGTAAGCGAAAGGATCCTGCGCTATCAGTGGCCATAGAAACACAATTAGGTGAGAGCACGTGCACTTTCTACCCAACAAGCACACAGTAATGTTTAGACTTCACAGGTTAGGTGCCAAACTTTATGTTATTGTAAAACCTGGTCTTTCAATAGTGTTAAATTAATGCCTATTGTGACAGACTGGAGCTAGAAAGATTTATCATAGAGACCAATCCCTGAAGGTTTACCTTTCTGTCACAAGAATAAGCTTAAAAATAGACTGAGGTGGTTGAAGCACAGGTTTATCACTCACCTGTCATTAAGCATGCTGAATATTACACTAGAGTTCTTAAATTCATGACAAGAGATAAGTAAAACTTCTGTAATGGATGCTAAGTTTGTCTCCCAAAATGTGGTTTCTACCACCTGAACACCGTCCGTAAATTTGGCTGGCATTTCACAGTTAAGTCTAGCTATATTCACAGAAGTGCAGGGAAAAGATCAGTTACCACCTATAAAGGATATAAGAAGCAGTGATTCAGTGCTGTACTTTACCTCTTGGGTTTTGAACCTGTATATCTTCGAAGAGTACAGTCCACTAGGCTAGAGAACAGTGTAGGAAAGAAGATGAGAGCTCAGAAACAGACAAGATCTGCTTCTGCAAAAATGAAGATGGAAAGAAGGACCATGGCAAGTCAGAATTTCAGGAGAGGGACTGGCACCTGGGGGCAGCCATGCTCGTGTCTTACCACATGGCTCTTTTGCATGTTTGCAGGTGGAGATGCCTCTGCAACCTTTACAGGACTTGTACAATGTTTTAGCTTTTGAAAGCAGAAATCAAGTTAGAATGACCTTCAAGCAGTGTGGTTATGGTGGTTCCACCATCACATGGAAAATCCGGATTTGTGCTCTGAATTAGATGGAAAATAGATGTGCCACTGGCCTTTGCAACCTTTGCAAAACTACTGATGGATGTTACTCATGGATATTCTTAGGTCCCTTTACCCCCAGTGAACTGCTCTGGTTTCTGTAAGCTGCCTAAACAGAGCAAGGCCGCATGAATCACCTTTCAGGTGGTGACTTCTGCAGAAGAGAAACCTGAATATGAGTACTTCCTATACGGAATCTCTGTAAGCTTGTATTAGTCGATGAAAGGACTGGTGCAGGTACTTCTGTGAAGCAGCGCTTTATTTTTAAATTTTTACATTTGTTCCCATGATGAAACTCTTTATTGTGAAGGAACCAGAACATCAAGCGTGGGAGGAAATATTTCTTTCTCTATTGTTTACTGTTATTGTTTTTGTATGAAAATAAATGGCACATTCCAGTATCAGCTCATTCTGGACTATTTTCTCTGTCTCAACATAGCAGCCCAGCTGAAACAGGAGTTATTTACACAATCCAAATTTAGAGGATTTTTATGGAAGAAAGATTGCTTTCACTCAGGCACATGCTGCTGCAGCCCATCATTTCTTTCTTGTTGTGTCTTATGACTAGTTACACATGCTCGCAGACTACAGAAATAAGCAGCCTGCATGCACCAAACATTTTTGTTCCTTTTAAAATCTTTTTTTAATGGAACAGGAAACACTGCATGTATCCTCTTGCTTGCAAACTAAAGGGACATATGCAGAACTGCAGAGATTAACCAGAGTTTTGATTCCATCTAATTTTTTCCAGGAGCTAGCACCCTCTGCCACCCTCCCATCTTTGGTCTTTTCAGATTGAGGGAGGAATGATGGGCAGAGACCCATTGGGATATTGCAAATCTGCTGTCCCAGAGAAAGTCAGGACATCTCGGGGGTAGTGCAGAGGCAACTCTCATCCCTGTACACAGTTGGGACACCTCTGAGGTGGAAATTGTTGACGTCTGGAGGGTTGTAGCTGCAGTATTTTGGCCTAACACCACGAAGAGTCACTGGCTCAACTATTTCACCTCTGAGCAGATGATGGCAAGAACTGCTCAAAGTGAAAATAAAAGTAGCAGAGTCCTTTCCGTAGGTGTTGTTAACGACGAGAATGAATGTGTTAACACCCTCTGTGACAGTCTAATTCTGACTAACATAATCTCTACCACAGATGTGCAAAAGGGTAAAGTGACCTAGAAGACTTCAGCAGAAAAAGATGGAAAAATAATTCATAGTGGTGTTTTTTGTAAGGCTTTTCAAGAGGTTACCCTTAGATGAAACTGTGTGTCTACATTCCCTGAGGCATATTTAAAAATCCCACACTAAACTGTGAGCTTGTATACAAGATCCACTTTCTCAGTCAACTTAATCACAGAAGTCTCCTGCGGTCAGCCAGGCACCACTCACTTAAATGCATGCTTGCCTGTGCAGCGTTATGATATATGAATGCATGAAAAAGAGCAAAGTAATCACTACCTCTCACCTGGAACTAAGTTCAGACAGGACTGCATACTAATTTTTACTGCTTATGTTCTCATTCCCAAGAAAAAGCCCATCATAGTTATGGACTATATAACCTACTCAGGGTGGTGAATTTTGTGTTCCCTGAAAAAGCTAGGAGGAACATGCACCTGTTGAGTAACATGCTTCTCTTCACGTGGTCTGGAGGAAGGCCAGCCTGCCTTCACACTCCTTGTCCACACAGACCTGCTCCATGTCTGTTATACTTTGGATCTACTTCCAGTATATGTAATTCCTGATGGTATATTTGGGTAATTCAGGTATTCTTCCAGTGCTTAATACATGCTTAACATTATCTGATACAGCTTAAACAACTATTTAAGTATGTAGAAATAGAGGCAGATAAAGAGGAAGAAAAAATCAGTGTGGTGTTTGGAATGAAAAATTACCGGGTGAAATCAGAACAGCAGATGAAAACAAGGCAATCTCCTCCTCAGTCAGCTGTAACGAACATAAATTCTTTGCAAAGTCAAATGCTTCATTTACCAGATCATCAGAACCTGTAGACCAAAGAGAACAAAACCAATGCTAGAAATCAGCTCTTTAACCTGAAGGGATTGTTTTGGTGTCAGAAAAAGTTGTGACTGAATTTCTGTACTGCCAAAGCAAGTGCTTTTCATTAACTATTAAAATTCCACCTAACCTGAAAATGGCACTAAAATGCACATTGAAGTGAAAAAATTATCAAGAGTTAGGGTCAAATACAGGAAGTGCGCAGACATCTTAGAAGAGAGTACTCTTTTCCCAATGAGGAAAGAATTGCCATCTCTAAACAGGTATTAAATCTAAGGAGGAGGAAGGACCAGCCCTAAAAAACCTTTTTATATAGTTTTACCAATTACCAATACAAATACTTATTAAAATTTGCGAAAACATCATAAAGATAAATATAAATCAACCAATACACATTCATAAATGCTTTCAACTTTTAAAGGAGTATTATGTTTATGATACACACTAATAAAAATATATATCTATATGATTAATATATACATTTGAAAGAAATATCTCTCTTTGCCTTTCGTCCTGAATTGATTTCTGATAATATCAGTCTGATGGATGTGCAAAACACAAACATTTCACTATTAACATTTCAGATTGCACTCAACATCATGTTGAGAAACAAAGTAATTTTTTCAATAAATGAATCTAAACGAGCTTACTTAAAAGTTTTAGGCAAAACAGTATTTTAAGCAAGTCCTAATCTATATTTTGTACCAGTTCATTATTTTAGTCTCCTCATTGCTGGAGCTAAAATTGCCTTCTGAAGGACAAAGTTAACGGGAGGGATTTGATACATCAAGTATAACTGAAAAGTAAAGATAAACAGCTTGGCTCCTGCCACAAACTCATGGTTTATCAAAACTTTAGATGGCAAGAAATCTATTTGAAAAAACCCTCTTGCTGGGGTTTTTTTATTAAAGAAAAACACCAATCACTGCTAGCAGCTAATGGAGTCACCATTTTTTCTTTTTCTCTTCCAGCCTAGACATTTGGAGACTTGGGGATTCTGCATTCACTGGAGATTTCCATTGTGAGTCACTATTCACATAAAGACAAATCTCTTTCTATGTGGCTCAATGCAATTAGTTGAAAAAAAAGAAGCGCGACATACCCAAAGCTTTAAACATTTGCATCCCTCCATACTTTCCTTCAAATAGAACAGTATTGTTAAGTGGGTTGAAGGCACGGCACATTCTCACCAAAACCACTTCCAAGCAGCCTATGAGACAAAAAAAAAAAGCAAATGTACCAGATATTACTGCCTAACATCAGAGTACAGGAAATCTCAAGAAGATATTTAGGAAGCCATCAGTCATTAAAAACATCAGAAGGGACAGACACTCTTTGAAGACATCTAGATTACACATATGAATGAGAGAAAAAAATATTTCTCTCTGCTTTGAGTATAGAAATTTCTGGTCCAGTCTAACCACCTTTTCTTTAGGTTGACTTTTTCACCCTTTGCAGCAAATTGGCACCCTGAACTGAATCTGAATTTAGATCTTGGGCAAATAATTCTAGTTTGAAATACTTTATCCTGAAAAATACTCATTTATTGAAACTCCTTTTTAATAATTAAACTTTTTTTAAAATAACAACAAGCAGCTTCATTAAAGACATATAAAAATCCCAGCTTATTTTGGCTGGAGAGGGAGAACATCACAAAGCATTTTTAGAGAGAAAATAAAAATTAAAGTGCTGTCAACAGCACCCCTAAAATAGGTTTTACTTCTTGTTTTTTTCTTTTTTACTGGTTGTTGAACAGAGAAAGGAACACTTCTTTTTTTACTCCTCATCTTTGCATATTATTTCCTAACCGGAAAAATATGCAGTTAGAAAAATTTAAGGAAAAATTTGAAGGTCCCTTAACTAAACCAAGATCTCCTGTAAGATAAACTCTGAAACTGAGGATTCTTCTGCAGACATGCTTTTGAGAGAAAAGTACTCATTTTCTAACTGCTGGTCAGCATTAATAGCAAGAGAAAACAAAACCTGACAGATTTTTACATGCTACAGCTTAACAGTGTTTTCCCACAGCAGAGTGAAATAAATCTTTTCCTGATGGTGCAGTTGTGTTGTAAGCTTTGCCAGTCACACAAAGTTTCCTGGGGGTGCACTGGCATCTGCAGAATTTTCAAAATTAGCATGAGATTGAAAAAAATAGTTTTTGTGCTGTAACTTCCTTTTCCCAGGAGGCTGCCTGTGTGTACCCCTGCCTCTCTGTATCACTTCCCTTTGCACCTGTGCCCATCATCAGAGCCCAGTCCACACCGAGACATAGTCATGGTGCTCCTAATGCCAAGGCTGTGGGTTTGGTTCCCCTATGGGCCATTCACTGAAAAGCTAGATTCAATGATCCTTGTGGATCCCTTCCAGTTCAGAATATTCTGTGGTATCTGTGTATGGAGAGCTGGATGACACAGGCTTTCAGCCTTAGTGAAAAGATCTCTCTTCAAACAGAAGCAGTTCTTAAGTTTTAACAAGCTGCCTCACACAGCATCCTACCTTTTACACATGGAAGGAGCAAGAAACTGATATGACAGGGTAAATGTAGTTAATTACCAGTTGTGGTTCTTGTGGTACACTTAGTCATACCATTTTGTCCTCCTGGCCTTGGCAGTGTTACTGCATAGCCATGATAAATCTTGTCATGATTCTTTTGGAGGACAGAAATTACTGAGTCCCTTGATATGAAATGAAAGCCTTTTCCCCCCTGCCTTTATGCACACACACATGCAAACCTGGCATGCACAGACAGCATGGCTGGAGCACACTGCTGTAATCCACCCTCATTTATTCTGAAACCAACTGGCACCAGCAGGAATTCTCCCTCCTGTGCATTGGCTGTAAAGTATTTCTGTAGTCTCATTAAAAAGATTAAAGATGACCACAGAGACAGGCCCCAGTGGGCCTGCGTTTGTTTCATTAATGACAAGTGGGGATTTTACAGGGTGGCAGATGACTGATTTGACCAGCTCAATTTGCAGACTCCTTCCACCACATGTCAGGTTGGAGACTGCAGTTTCTGCAATGGTTGTGCGTGTGTGTGTACTTAATAACCACAACTGACTGTAGAGGGAAGGGGATCAGAAGGCAGTAACATGATTAATGTGGAAAAATACAGAAAGGTTAATGTACCTAATGAAACAGACTGAAATTAAGGCTCCTTCAAAATTAAAATGATTTGCAGGAAAAGACAGGAGAGCACATTTCTAGGGTGCTGGGTGCTAAACCAGTCTCAAGCCTCTGGTGTTTACCCACCTGACTTAAGAAGGAGAATTTGGTCATTCTGGCAGAGCTCCATGAAGCCTGTTATGCGCTTTGCAAACTCCACTACATACTGGATAGCATGGGTGATCTGAATGGCACACTGCTGCCACAGAGCTTCTCTCGTCTTCCGGGAAAACACACATGGAAAAGCAAAGCGGTCAGCAAGCGGGTACACCAGTGCATTAAGTTCTTCAGGTGGCCTTGCAGACAGGAGGACTCCCCACACTCCATCCCCACACCCAGGCAGAGCTAGCAGCATCTCTTCTTCTCTAGGTACCCAACATTCTCATTAGAAGGCTGTTTTCACAAGCCATTGCCCCTGTCATCTGAACTCTGGCATTGCCTCTTCAAAGGAGCAGAATGCACTGCCCAGTGTTAAAGTGTGGTTCTGATGTTAGCTTTTGTGCAGGATAGACTAATAGTGGAACAAGGAATGTACACATTCCATAGCATTCTTAGGCAAGAAGTGGCACGATGCTATTAATTTATTCAATAGAATATTTTTCCTAGATTGAAATTTAAAATATTATATAATTAAAGTATCTGAACACAGATTACATAAAAAGTTTGACTTCTTGATAATCATTTTCCTTGCATACAAGTGTGTAAATGTAAATGGATGTTCTTTGTTTCATGGCTCTGCAAGCTGCGGTGTGTTTTTGTTCCTGCTGATACTGCATAGCCCCTCAGATTTCAAAGAACAAGCTGGAGTCTCTCCTGTCTTACACGACCAGCGAATGTGCCAACTGAAGTCTGACTGAAGACTCATTGCTAATGAAGCCAGTGCAAGAGGCACAGATTTCTGTTGACTGGACTACATCTGAAGAGGTGCCAGTGGAAAATAGACTGAACGTGGCCTGAGAATCGCAGAAGCAGAACAGAAATGTAGTGTAATGAGATCATTCTTCCACCCAATACTGAACAGCTTCAATTTAAGGAGTACTTTCAGTTTGTTATTATCTATTGTCTATTGTAAGTGACAGGTATTTGCTATTCACATAAAAAGCAGATGTGTTTTTAAAATTATAAGGAAACAAAGTTATGTTGTCCTATTTTTTAAAAATCCTTTCAACAGAGGATCCAATCATAATCACATTGAAGTTAACTGAATTTCTGCATGAGGTTTTGATCTGTGATAAGAAGCACAGAAAACTGGATTCCATGACTATACCAAAGCTTTAACATTAGCAAACATCCCAATATGCTGGAATGCTGCTGCTTCTTTTTATGAACTGTTACTGCTTTGCTTTCAGTAACCAGTTCCTCAAAGATATTTGAAAGTGTATTTTGACTTATACGAAACTCATCAGTATATTCTTGTCAAATAAATTACTCTGTTAACAATTTCAAGCAGAAGAAAAAGCATATTATAGGATTGTACCTTGCTCTGGTAAACCTTTATTTCTTCATATGTGTGGGTCTGCCATGCTAGCTGATGTAATTCCTCCATTGTATATTGACATGTCTCCAAATGAGATTTAATGATATTCTGTGCAATTCGATCTGCGAAAAGGAGAATAAAAAATAGTGTGCATGAAACAGTGAACAGTGGTCTGCAACAGCAAAATGTTGAAAACACCGAAGTTGTTGGAAAACGCATATTTAAGAAAATTAATCTTCTCTTTTCAATGCTACCTTTTTCATGTTTTTATTTCTGAAGATGATTGTTGCAAAATGTTTTAGTATTCAACCCAAAGCCAAATGATCTTGACAAAACAGTGCATCTGCAGATAAAAATAACAATGATTTTTGTGAAACTAAACAGAATCTTCATTCTGAAAGTGGTTTAATATGTTTAAATAAATTTCATTTGGAGACCCTGTTTACCCAATTGCTTTTGTCTGCTCCAAGTCTATGCAGTAACTGGTGGACTCTTCTAGCCTGGAGGAGAGGAGGAACACTGCTGTTGATTATCACCCCACCAGGGTACCTCTTCAGGCTTCAGGCCACAACCTCTGCATGAAGGCAGTGTCTCTTCTCCTTCTGTGTGTAGGTGTTTGCTTGCTTTCCTCATTGTCCACTTCCTTCTAGTTCCACTAAAAGAACTGATCTGCTGAACTCAGTGGTCAGCATGTTTCAGAGCTGCCAGGTCTCTCAGAAATTGACTGACTGCTCGAACTTGACATCAACATTTGCATTACCTTGGTGTGACTCATTTAAGAAGAGGAAACAGGTATTTTATCTCAAGTGAGTTTTAAGCTGGATCAATTTCTGATTGAATTTGATGAGCAAGAACATGGAGACTGGTTTTATCAAAGGGCAAAAGCTAAAACTAGTATCCTGGGTTTAGAAGCAGAGATGGAGGACATAGATCTTACATACAGCACTAAGCTACCTTGAAGTTTTCCTGAAATTGCAGCCTTAGAAACTACTTCACAACACGGAATGCAGGATGCAAGCAGAAAGAAAATTCAATATTGCCCTGGAAACACAGTGAAACTATGAATAAACTTCTTAGAGAAGTACTTTAAAGTACACCTTTGCCTTAAAGGCCACTCGAGTGAATTAAAAATTTTTTTACAAGAACTTCCAACATGAATTTATTAGCATTAGGAGTTGAAATGTCGTGACAAAACATGTTACAGAAAACTGATGTTTTCCTATTTTATGACTTTGGGACCTACACGTCTAATGAAGCTCAGTGCTTCAGCCTGAAAACTTTGCTTAAGCCAAAAAACTTTCAAACAAAGGAACAAAGCTGAAGCCACAGAAGTGAACTGAAGCACTTGTGTTAGAACCGCACATTGCGCAGAAAACATTTGTCAAAAAAGGGAAAAGGACATTGACAATGCATTAGCCAAACCTGAGCATGGGGAGTAGAAAGAACTCGGTATGCCGTTATTTACTTGTTCAGATCCTCAACACGCACAGAGTGTAAGGATGTGGAGCCTGGAGCTCCAAAATAAGACTGCTTCTTTGGCCAAATACTGGCTGAACTTAAAAACGCCAGCAAGAAGGAAAGCTGAAAAAAGAATGTAGAAGTATATGTTCCCTGTAAACACTACTAGAGGAGTATCCCTTGATGGACAGATGCCTGTGCTACTCTCACAGTTAATAAACTGAGACTCAGTGGAAAGGCATTGAAGATAAAAATGTTGCAGGTCTGTATAGGAAAAATAAAACCTGCTTAATTGAATTCGTACAGGTATGTCTTTACAGGTCAACACTACCTTTAGGTTTCCTAATGGAAGAATTGACTCTGGCCTAATGGTAACTAAGAATGTATATTAGTACAGTGATCTACCCACTGTTCTTTCATGGAAGGTTAGATGCAAGTCTTCACCTCCGATGGTAAGCTGTTGCATTTTATAACAAAAATCTAGAGGATAAATGGGCATCTTGCTTACAATGAATGTCTCACATAATTTCGTATTACTGCATAGACAGATTTCTAATCAGGTAAAGTGATCTGATATCAACAATCTGAAAACAAGACCTTTTGATTTCACTGACTTCAAAATACGTTTCATTAGCAGTTCTACATTATTGCAAAGCTCCTCAGCTCCCCTCCTTTTCCTAGCATTTATGTATTTACCTTAGGAAAGAAAAGCTGATAAACTCTCCAGGGCTTTCTAGGGATGGCATCCTGTGTTTTACCCCATGCATCTTTTCCTTACGTACTTATGCTTATGTTGAGCTGACATTAAAACCAATTTAGATGTGCAAAAGCCTGGGGCAATCGCAGCAAGCAGCAGCTCCAAATGCTGACATCCAAAGAGGAATCAGGTGCAAGACAGACTTGAAACTCTTGTGCCGCAGGCTAGGCAAGGCTGAGTGTGTGACAGAAAGGGTATGCTGGGTCTCTGAGGAAAAGGGAACTGCTCATTCAGCAGAGGAGGCTGCTTGCTTACATTCCATGCTGGAGTCCCTGGAAGAAGCTTTATGCAAATATAGCATACACTGGGTGGCAGAGCTGACATCGTGCAAAAAGTAAAAGAAGCATACACTTGTCTTGGCTTCTCAGATGGTCCAGTGACAGAAGATCTAACACAGGCAGAGCAAACAATGTCACTCTTAAAGGGTTTCACAGACCATGGCCTTTTCTTCCCCCTGAATTTTCAGATTTTATCATAGTTTTGCTAATGAAGTTGGACTTCAGTACATGTCTTGGCAAATCCCAAGCAGAATGACATTCCTAAACCACTGGGAACAATATACTGACATCTGATGTAAACCTGCCCTATCACAGGTACTGTGCTGTACCCGAAATATATGAATTTCTGTGAGACCTGGCAGCTCTGAAATATGCTGACCACCAAGTTCAACAGATTAGTTCTTTTAAAAGAACTAGGAAGAAATGGACAACAAGGAAAGTAAGCGAACATCACCACCACACAGGAAGAGAGATACTGCCTTGATGCAGAGGCCTAAAGCCTGTGGAGGTACCCTGCAGGGGTGATCATCTAATAGCTATTTTCCTCCTCTTCTTCAGGGTTAGAGGAGTCCACTACAATTACTTCACATATCAAGTCTTGACTTTTAGTTGATTTTGTTTTCAAAAATCTTGGGCCATGGATTTCAAGGGTCCCCTTTCACTAGGTAGTTGCATGTACACAACTAGAAATCCTCATCTGGATAAATTACAGCAGGTTTGCTGTATGAAAAGGAAAACAGAAGAGATGATTCTGGCCACATGGGTGTGAGAATCAAAGTTTTCAACATTTTATTTTCTAAGCACCAACTGCTCCAACTATTGAGTGAAAATTAATAATTCTAACAGAAAGAATTCCTGAGCCTGCATGACAGTACACCACCAGCCTGTAAACTGCAGGATTTGTAAAGCTTATCTATCTGCCACAGTATGTAAACACAAATGTAGGTGCTTTACTCCTCTCCTTTTGCCTAAATACTGGGTTTTACTACATTAGGGCTAAATCTCCTACCATGATCACTTGATATTACATGATACATGAAAAGCACATCCTGGCAGATTGACTCTGTTTGGGAAAAATGGTCCACAGAAAATAATGTTCCCAGTGTCCAAACTCTGGCATACGCTGGGATGTGGAAGCATTTGCATCAGACAGCTTGATTCTCAATTTGAGAATTTCTTAGTATTGGTACCTTGAAGTCTTTTTTTGAAAAGCAAACACTTTTCAACAAACACTCTGGTTCATTAAAAAAAATAAAATCTAGAAGAAAGTACTTGCTTCCAGAGAGATAAACCAGAAACAACATACTCAATCAAGGAAACTGTCAATAATTGTAATGAATATGAGTTCAAAAACCAGAAAGTCTCAAACAAAATACGTCGTGGTATGTCCACTTAATGTTTCATTATTGTCCTGCATGTCTCTGACTGGCTTTCTATAATGGCCCACTATTCTAGCTGTAGAGACTCATCTGCTCTTACAGGACAAGGAAATCCAGATGGTTGGCAGGGATGAGAACAGAAACCTGAGGGGTCAGGCTGGCCCTGGCTCTGTGCAGCACAGGGTGTGCTGCCCATCCTGTGGCAAGGCCTGGTGAGGCCTTGAGAGGTGCCAGACTGATGGGTAGGTAATTTAACTGGGGTTTTGCAATGCAGCAGTTAAAAAAAAAAAAAAGTTTAATGCATAGTAGGGCATGTCCAGAAGAAGCTGAAAATTGTACATCAGGAAGCTGAAGAGGACCACAAGAGATCAATGCTTTTTCAGGAAAAGAAATGGCTTTTATGTTTGGCCTGGCCTACCTAAAACAGAAGACAGAATCCAGAGACTTGATTCTGTGAGGACTGCCCAGTGAAGTAAGCTATACAGTGAAGTTAGTGCAGCAAACCTGGATCCCTACAGACGGATCAAGTATCTCTTGCCACTTCCCCTCTGAGCTCCCACCCCCAGTGTCTGGGTGGGTAACAGGCATCGTGTATGTGCACGAGGGACTGGTCTGCTCAGTGTGACTGCCCATCAGCCACTGCCTTCTGGGGTGAACGTGGGACTGGGCTGTGCTTCTGCCTTTCCCTAAAGCTGTCTGCCTCCTTTGCCTACTGAGTGGTCTCTTCTCCAAAACTTGTAGGAACTCAAGTGTCTGAGACTGCTGCTTCATTTCATTGGAGCTGGAGAGTAGCTTAAAGAATCACTGGACAGCCCTGACAGAACAGCTGGGCAGACAGAAAGACTGCAAAAGTCCTATTTCATCAGTAAAACAGGCCAAAAGCATATGTTGCAAGAAAAGAGCAACTGCGCATGAACTTGGGACTACAGCTCACCACTTCCAGAACAGTAAATGACCTTTTCTGTTTCCAGTTATGTTTGCTCTGGCAGGCTCTTTTTTTCTTCCCCTCTTTTTTTTTTTTTTTTCCCTTTTTCTGCTACTGTACTTTCTTATTTTAGATTTCAAGAGTTACCTCACAAAAGGCACTCTCCAAAGACTACAATTGCTCAAACATTTATTGCATCAGTGGCTTAGAAATTGCTTAAATAAAAGTACATATACAATACAGAAAACTGAACACTGCAACCTAGATAGTAGCAAACAAAATCAGCATACCACAGACCCACAGAGATCTACCATCAGCTGATAAATCAGTCCTGCCTTTTTCAGGCACTTCCTTGCAAAATTCAGAGATCTCCAACTACAATATTGAGGAAAAACTCCAACTTGAGGTCAAGTACAATGCTGGGGGGGATGGATGTAATCCATGGAGTGCACACAACATTCACCAGCTGTGAATTTGGCCTGCTAAGTGGAAATTATCCACAGAAGCATTTGTTTCCTACAGGCTCCTTAGTTCTTTCATTTGTCTCTCTTTTCTCAGGAGACTCTAGTTTTTCTCAGCATTCCCTTCTTTTGCACAGGGAACTGAAAAACTTTGAAGTGTGCCTCCTAAAACACTGATAATCTACTTCAATTAAAATGAATAATGAATCTTTAATTTGCCACTTACCCTTAGGATCCAGTTGGGTAGCTAAGAGCTTATCTCAGCTTATATCCTAAGTTGAGCTCTTGCAGGGATCCACTTTGAATTAATGCTGCAGCAACATCACAGCTTTGGCTGGCTGCTGTAAGCATACATATCAATTCGTACAACTACCAAAACTCCAGCCAGGCATTCTAAATAACATGTTCTGTTCTAGGACCTGTTCAAAAACTTGGCAAGACAGCATTGGATCAACACATTTTTTTGTAGGTTAATTCAAGCGTATGCTATTTTTGTACTCTAATAATGACTACGAAATGAAAATTTTTGAAAACTGAATCATTGAATAGATTATTCTCAAGAAATTCTTTGACAGTTGTAGAGACAGTGACACAGCTAATAAGTTAAAAATACCTCTGTGGTTGCTGTTAAACATGAATAAGTCTCAATTTTTCAAAATGAACTGGATATAAAGCCTGATTTTTTTTTTTTTCAGAAGAACAGGAACATTTTTTCCTTAGTGGTTGCAAAAAGCTCATTCCATTTTTCATCTGTCTGTGGCATTCTCAATGCCGTAACGCAAAAAGTATTTCCCTTTAAAAAACAAGCTAGTTTCATAACCCCTATTTGTTTAATAAATTTGTAACACTACACAATATGCAGCCTAAGAAGATAGTAAGAAACATAAAACTACTCATATGAGACTAGAAGTGCTAGAATTTATTTCAGGAATAACCTTCCCTTATGTTTAAGTTATTGAATGATTAATGTCATGAACAGATTGCACAAAGAGTAAACGTTACATGTGTGAATTCTCTGTTTCCTCTCTCTCCTTCAAAATAAACCAGCGCTTCATTTGCCTTTCTAAAAAATGCTAATAAATTAATAGAAATGACAATACAATGGAATGAAGTCCTTATCTTAAGGAAACTAGAAGATGGACCCAGAATTCTGTGAGATCCTAGAGGATTTTTATAAATGCTTGTTAGTCTCTACTTAGTAATACCTCTCGTGGGACTCAGCCAATTTAGCAAAAATTAGAAATCATTTAACTGGCAGCAAAAGCACTAACCAAGGAAATAGCTAGAGTTCAAATGGACTCTAAAGACACCGTATAATTATCACAAATTTATTGAGATGAGCTGTTTCTTAGCTTCTTCCAGCATAGGTTGCACAAAGAGATCTTATATTAAAATGAGACTGTTCTGAAACAAGAAAGTGGTTTCATTTCTTACAGTTAAGCAAACATTACTTGAAGTGGACACTGTTCT
This sequence comes from Dicrurus megarhynchus, assembly GCA_013399195.1. NCBI lineage: Eukaryota > Metazoa > Chordata > Aves > Passeriformes > Dicruridae > Dicrurus > Dicrurus megarhynchus. Next base: position 128,175 of record VXAD01011614.1, on the reverse strand, counting down.
CTATTAAACTGAGAAATATTTATGGAATAATTAGAATATTACTAGTTTTAAACCAGGTTTGTAAGAGTTTGCCCTGTCATAGCCTGCAAAAATCTGGGAGAGGTTAACATATCTTTTAGCACTTGTTTCACTATCACAGTCTTCAAATTAGCTTTTTACAAAGATTTTAAGCAATCTATCTATAGAAACACGTTAAAAAGTAATGACCAAAATTCTACAATGGTTCTGTTTTCCTGTAGTGTGGCAAATGAGCCGGATGAAAGTGATGTTAGTGTATAGCGTCAGAAAGTGGAACAATTTGGTTATCATAAGCAATGCCAGAGTCTTCACTGACCAAAAGATAAACCATCCATGCAGTCAAAAAGGAACACAAGAGAGGTTTCCATGCCTTAATATCTTGTATTAACTATTCCCATTTGCAGGTGACTTTAATTCCTTGAAGATTACTGCACTATAAAATCTGTGTTCTGATAATCAGTTTCAGCATTTGTCTGTGAGTCCTACGTCTTGTCACATTGAATTTTTCCACTATGCACATCTATGTTCCTCGCTTGAGCATTTCACTTGAATTCTTTCTCATATCTTTCCACTCTTGTATAAAAGAATTGTTGCTGTTCTGTGAAACAAAATATCAAAAGCTGAATGAACTGAGAAAAGACATCATTACCTATGAAGCTGGAAACAGCATCACAAAATGCAAAACAAGCAGAATTACCTTGTTCTCAGGAATAAAGTGGAAAGTAGTGAAATGCATATAGTGAGTGATGAAATCTACCAGACAGAAAGCACAGTGTAAAAAACTGGACTGTAGCCTTGAAAAGGCAAACTTAGGATGTTGCAGGTGTACTGGGAAAGAAAAAAAATGGTAACCCCAAACTTGTGACCTTGTGCCCTAGGATTACGGAACAATCAACCAGTGTCGTCCAGGACAACAAAGAAATACAACATGTACCCCAGGTTAAGCTCTCAGAAAGTACAGTTACATTGTAATTGTTGGTGCTGACTGCCCACAAACACCGGACAAAAACACTGACAGGAAAGTTGACACTAAACCCATAAAGGAACTTAGATGAGGAAGAAAGCAACAAGTAACCACTAATTCAAACCACAGCAATTTTGGCAGATAGTATGCCACTTCCATATACTACAGTGATTCCAAAACCATCACTGCCTTGAACTCTTGATTCTCATCTGCAGTTAGCCTCTTTCTGGGTTGTGTGTGAGCCACAACCCTGGAAGACAACATACTTCTTTCACACATCCCAGGCCCTCTGTGCTCTGGCACCTGCTCCAGTCTTCTTTTTTTGAGCGTTTCTTGCAGAAAGCCATTTCTTCTGCTATTGACATTGTTGCTCTAAAGCATATGACATGGAACCAGCCAAAAGTCTATTCTTACAACTGGGAGCAACAGCATGCCTCAGTACTCATCACACCATTAGATTTACATTGATCTTTCCGTGTGATTTCTAATCTGACAATATTCACAAGCACAATGTTATTCCTGAAAAGACTGCCATGATATATGATAATATATGGGACATATGATATGGTATTTTACATATTTTGACTGCTACAAATGGTTGATTTAACTGCTTTTTTTTTGATTCTCAATAGAATGAACATATTTTGTCAAGTTTGTTCATGCAAGAAAACATTCTCATCTTTGGAAAAAAGGAAAAATTTTATATACTTTAAAGGATTTGAAATTCTCTCACTTTAAAGAACTATATTATGATGCTTTAAAAATGTAGGCTATAGATAAGGTTGTCTTTAATACCATTCTATGCATATTTTTAGTTCATTTTTAAAACAAGCTGAAGTTCTAAGTTTTGTCATGTGAACTGAGTACAGAATTGAAATATTAATGTATTCTGATTGTCATCTTTAAGCAGGTAATGATGGTAAGATACAGTACCCTGACGGTATGTGCACAGAAATGCACATGTTGCATATTTTAAATGCTCACTAGATGGCAACATTGCTTCTCTTAAATACAGCTGCCAGGGTGTAGACAGCAGCCTTGTAAATTTTGACTGTCACGTTGGTAAGAGGCATATTAAGCCGTGGCCTAGAAAAAGAAGTGAAGAAATGTTACACAGCACTACAAAAATGTAATTTCTGTTTCACTGCAGGGTGGGTGGTGGCTTTGTAAAGGGAATATAAACATACACGCTTTTGTCACCTTAGGTATGGGCTTTAATTAGTGAGCTCATTGCATTTTGAATGTGATTTGGAGTGTACCTTTAAATAGCATCTAACTGACCAATACATGCTCAGTAAGCTGTCTGTTAACACTTGATCTGGCACAGGGAACAAACCCTGAAGATAAATAGAAGGGCGTTAAAGAATAAGAACAAGAAATGGTTATCACATTGGAGAAATGCTTTTGAAGTGCTTATCACATGGAGAAGTGCTTTCAAAATGAAAGCACAGCAGACTTTTTAAGACATCAGTCTGATGCTGACACATATTTATATATTGCATATCCAATACTAAGTGTTGTGGTCATCCATGAAGAGTACAGACATGGAGGAATAAACGAAATTCTTCTAAAGCTAATAAGAATATTTTTGCTGAAAGGAGAAAGGTGTGGGACTGGCTCTCACACAGATCTTCAGCAGAGGACTTTAGAATGTTTACAGGTGAAGATCTACCTTCAAGGAGAGAGAGTGAAATAATTCCTGCTTGTATGATATTGAAGCAGTGGAAATTAAGTAACTTTGCAGAATATAAAGTTGTTCACTGTGGTTCTGAGATGAATGTATGAACCTAAATTACATCTAAATTACAAATGCACAGAATGTCATTTGTGGTCACCAAGAGGACTTTTCTTTTACATACCTATCCTGAATCAGTCTTTAAAAAAATTTCAAGGTTTTCCTTTACTGTCATTTTCCAGGCTATGTGCCCAGGTCAGAAGAGCTGTGCCTTAGAATATAAGGCAGGTGATGCCTCCTCCCATCCACATCTGGCATCTGTCCTAGAGAGCTATTGCTCACCCTAAGATATACTGAGCAGAGCAGGCTTACAAGGACTGGGGAAAGGGAAGATCAAATGCTCACCAACCTTACCTGTACACTCTAGAGGTGTCTTACGGACTACCTGCACATACACAGCTACAGGGCACCCTTCAGTTGGACTTGCAGTGAACCCTTAACTAATCTGTTTTCTCCACAACAGTGTTTGCTAATAATTTTATCTTGTCCTTAAGAAATCATAGGCTGGTAATCTCAACCACAGTTAAGGCAGGGAAGCCTTTCCATTAACTTTTACAGACCAAGATTGGAGCCACATATTTAGTGAGGAAAATGCAATGTTCAGCTCAGTGACATATTATGCACATATATTTAAACAAGGTAGTCTTTTAATTTCACCAAGTCTGAAAATAAGCCTTTGATGCCTCTCAATTTAAAACCACACTTGGTAGCAAGCACTGCCATCAGGAATTGGAGCTCCCTTCTCACTTCAGAATTTCCCACACACCAGCTGACCTCTGTGATTTGCTGTGTGAGGAGAAAGCCATTCTGCAAATGACCAAATTGTTGCTTATGACATGACAAGCAGATTTCACCCTATGGTTTGAGCTCCCACTGCATAATGAGAAATTTCTGCCTTCCCAGATGTGTAGATGGCACAGTGGTCATCGAGAAACAGGACTATGCTGCCCAGTCCCTGGCAGCATGTGTCCTCAGGACATGGGTGTCTCCCATGCTAACAGCATCACTGGCTGATGGAACACACCTGGATCATGCCACCCATGGACAGCAGGACAGGCAGCGACAGAGCCTGCCTAACTCGTCTGGTCGCTGCACCTCACCTATTTTGTGTTCTGCCCACCCAAATGCATATTGTGTCCGACAAGATGCCTTGAGTTAAGGACAAAAATACTTCCCTTTAAAGAAAAGAGATCTGGACTGGAAATGCAGTTGATGCCAAGTTGAGGTTCTGCCCCTGTAAGTGTATTTATGAGCTTTGGAGTGATTTCTTTATGCTTTGTTTTTTTTTTTTTTTTTTTTTGTAACAGGAATTGGAATATTGACGAGGGCTGTGCCTAATGGGGCACTACCTGATTTTGTACAACTTTTCTCCATCATAAGCTCTGACAGTTACATGAGGAATTTGTGACTGTATCTGAAAATGCTTTTTGTTATACTTAACCCTCTCGTCCACAGGAGACATTGCCCATCCTGCTTCTCATAGTGGTCAGATAATGTGCAGTTGTATCTTGGTCTATTCAACTCATTTGGAGAAATATAATAATCCTAAGTATGTGCGACAGAGCCCCTTATAACTTTTATTGGTCAGCACGTCTTTCTCCTACTCCTATTTGCTAGCACAGTACATGGAGATACCAGTAAGCATGCAATAAAAGATAAGCTATATTTTGCTTGCTGTTTCATTGTAATACTGTGTGTCAAAACAGTTGCCGTGTAAAAAATTTTGCATTTCAAAACTCTAAAGTTGAACAATTTCCATTTCCACAACAAAGTCTTCTGTAGATGAATGTATGTTCGTGAAAAAGAACACTTTCACATTCAAATTAGAGCACAGAACTGTAACAGATCAAAGTAGCTCTAACCATTTAGATTACTTTTTGGTGGAGCTAGAAAATTAACGTGAAGAAAAGCATGTAAGTGATGTGTAAATTATGTCATAGAGTATCTTAGAAAATATTATTTTTATAACTGAATCAAACTGACAGGGAAAGGAAGACTTGTTACTTGGATTTTACAGAGAGCTTACTGCTGGATAGCAAGCCAAATGTAAATACTAAAGTAATATATGCAATTGCAGCAAGTATTTTAGTCAGGTGCAGCAGGGACCATTGTTAGGACTTGTTTTACAAGCATTTAACATTTTCATAATAATCTCAAAGAGAAGGTTCATAGCATGCTAATTAAGTTAAGAGACAATTCTAAACTGAAAAAAGTCACAAAGCATCAATGAAGACTGAGACAATGCAACAGGATTGAAACGATTAGAAAAATAAGAAAGAGAAAATGAGATTCAAACTTGGAAATGTGCAGTCAACTATATCTTAATAAAAAATGCCCTACACAGGAGAGAAGTGAGTTGGAAACAAGCAAAGCATTAACACCAAAGGAGTAAGTGAACTGGATTTTGGTTGACATGTAATGCAGAAGCTGCACAGACTACTTTCATTCTGAGTACCTGTGAAGAAGTCTGCTCCTTGGAGAGCTTACAGCAACTTCTAGGAACTCAAGGATGAAAGGAATTCCCACACATTCATTCATGAGGAAAAAAATAAGATGGTTGCACTCAAGGTCAGGCAAGTGGCAGGTGAGGTTGTGCTTAAATACATAAATTTATTTGAAGAATATAAAGGCCAGAAGAAAGCTAAGACTGGAAATTTCTATCTGGTAGACAATAATCAGTGCAGCAAAGAACTATCATGATCTGGCATACTTAGTGGTTCACTAGATCACTAGACATGTTGGTACACAGAAACTTCTATCAGCCACGAGGATCAATGCAGTACAGCTTTTCTATCTCCTATATACTCTGCATGATTTCATCTAACAGTTAAAAGCATTAACTTCTATTTAACATGAGTTGAGTTTATTTCTCAATGTCACTGGAGTGAGAAACAATTCTGCAGTGAAATTTAAGCATACTATAATATGAAATCAGTACATCTCAGTGCTTAAGAGTTTTCCTACTTTGACTGCAAGACTGCAGCTCTACAGATGGTCCAACAATTCGCTTTTTTCTATTTCTTTTTAAACACTGAAAATATCATTTGCCTGTGCACTAATCCAAATATTTTATGGTGCATCTCTTCCAGTTGTGTCAGCTGATTTGTTACAGTACCTTATCTCTCACCATCACCCTTACCCCTCTGCTGCAGGTGCCACAAATGACAGAGGGCAGTACTTGTGTAAAATCGTAGCAATTTAGGAGCCCTAGTTTTGATTTCAAAAGGAAGAGAGATAAATCCCAGAGACTCTGAATTTTGCTGTCAGCCTGGAAACAGGCCCTGTGCTATACAGGACTCCCTCTGCTCTGGGTTTTTTACTGCTTTGTGTGGTTGAGAAGAGGAATATGGGCTGGATAACACAGACGATGAAAAACTGGGAAATGTGAGGTGAATTTAGGGCTGGAGGGTTTACAGCTAGGAAAGAAAAAAATAACGAGTGAAAAATTAAGAATGATGCATTATTTCTACGTGAACCAGCAAGAGATAAAACTTAAATGATTCTCTAAAGTCAAAAGGTCCCATTGACTTCTGGGGGACTCTCTGGCCACCGAGGATATAGTCCCATGGCCATATTCTCTCTGCACTCATTTCTGTAACTGAGCACAAACCCGAATTCATGGACTATCAGAACTCCTGCATTTCTGGACCTCCTCTGAGTCTCTCTGGAAACATTTCCCTGTGGTACTGGATCTGCATGGAAACAGAGGACTTTTAAGGACTGTTTGAATTGTCTCTCAGCTGGTTTGCAATAGGGTGATCCCCTGTTGCAGGACTGAGGTATGCACAAGACACATGTGAGTAATATTCATATGGCCTTGGGAGCTGAGAGGGAAGTTGGAGCAAAAGTTCCTCTAATCCTACACTGCGGGCATATAGTTTTACTAGACAGTGGGCTAGGCCGAAGGTGGTAATAAAACATGTCCTAATAAACAGAGTGCCAGAAAAGTTTAACTTTCTCCTGCACAATTTGGAACTACAGCACACCATGTGTTATTGAGCCTCCCGGACATAAGCACCCATGGGCAGAAAACCTGCTATCAATTTTAGCCACAACTTCATGTTTTTACCAGACAGTAACTACTACATATACCGTTACTGCAATCTATATAGAGTGGAGGCCACACCTCCAGGGTCCTCAGCTGGTTTGAGTACACACACAAATTTACAGATCTCAGTGTACATCCATGTACATGAGGCAGCAAAGTCAGGACACAACTGCAGAGGATTTTTTATTATTTGAAATTAATTAATTTGTTAGGAGTGCTCTTGAAGACAACTTTTTTTCCTTCTTTCTTTTTAATTAAATTCCACTGAGAAGGTGTTACCCTTTGATTATGTTCCCAGCCACAACCAATCCAATATATTTCACTTCTTGAGGTACCTAATTAGGATGCCAATCTTTTTTCATATAATTTCTTTGTAATAGAAGTAGTACTTCCAGTGGCTTTGTTGAAATACAACTAGAAGCATTACATGAACAGAAATCCTCCTTAGACAAAAATCACCGTTAGTCATTGCGTTTCTAAGTCTCACCTCACAGAGAGGTCTCTGTCACTTGTCAAAGAAGAAGCCAAGGGACAAGTTCTCCAAGGCCCTCAGGCAGAGAAGCAGGGATATCCACCCATATACAGTCAGAGTTTGTGCACTTTATGAATTTAGTGAGCTTGCTCTGCATTGACATCCTTGCAGCCAAAGTATGACTGGTACTTTTTCACAATAAGTACCCTAGAATTAGCTGCTATGGGGATTCTAGGTGTTGACAAGAATACGGATGGATGGCTGAAAAGATCATTTAACCCTGCTAGTAATGAGCTCATTTGAAACAAGCCCCTTCCTAATTATCACTTGGTTATGATTGATTCATCACCTGCTTTGATGCTCCTATTTAATAAACAGAACATGAACCGCTGGGTTTAAGAACTGCATAATTTGCAGATTTTGGTAAAAACAGAGCTGCCTTAATATTATGTCAATTAGTTCCAGACTGATTTTCATTCCTTTACTCTCTGTATGTGTGTGCACACACATGTGAACATGTAACTACTGTGTATCTGTATGACATTTTAATAAAGACAGTACTGGAGCTTAGCTTATATATACACATTTCACAGCAGAAGTAAGAATTTTCCTTACCTATTTCACTCATGGATATCCCTGGAGCTAACTGCCCGTTGTTGAAAGAGCTATAGGTAAACAAGTTTGGTACAGAGGTGAGGTCATAGATAGGTTCCTGCTTTATCTGTTTGATTCCAGTCATGTCTAACCCAGACTGGTCTGGGGAGGGCTGGGCAGAATCCACGTTATAATAACCCTCAGACTTCGGCAGATCGATGACGTGCCCGTTCGAGTAGGTGCTGCCAGTTTCATTATTCAGATTGTTCAAGCCATTGCTGATGCTGTTGCTGTAAACCCTGGCGAGGGCTTCTGCCTCACCACTCTGCTGCTGCCGCTGTTCCTGCAGTCGCTGCTGGTGCTTCTGCACTTCAGCGTACAAGCTATCCCTCTGCTTTTTGGACATTCTTCCGAATTTCACAGCTGAAAAGCAAAGCACAATGCGAACCATCGTCTTTAAATTTTTCTCTATTCCCCTCATTCCCACCCTCTTTTGGCATTTACTTCCAGGGTTAATTTTGCTGTGGACACATCTTTTTCTGTGGAAAGAGAGAAAGAAAGGACACAAGGATTTACATCATATACATCTCATAAAATAAAAAATATTGTGTACTTGAATTTACCAGGTGACAGCAATGACTCCTATTTGACAGGAGGGCCTCAGTCAAGCAATTCACTTCCCACTCTGAACGTTAAAAAGACCATGCATCCGTTTATATCTCTGTGTTCACTGAACAACAACCCAGAGCTGTATGAAATGTACAGTCTGTAAATTCACATCCATTTACTAACTTTCCACAAACCTTTACGAAGTACACTAACAAGATTAGTATTCTGGGTGAAAACAAGCCCTAAAGCCTTATTATCACGTCCTTTCAATGGGGTGCTACCTTCCCACTTAAAAAAAAATAATCTTACAGGTTAGAACCTAGAGGAAAATAACAGATTTGAAGGTAAACAGCACAAATGAATGTCATCTTTTCCACTGAGCAAAGTCTCAGGGATTTATGCAATATCCATTTTAATAATCTCTGTGCACAAATCCATGCACTCCTCCTGATGAGAAAGGGAGAAAAATATAGGAGGGCAAACCATTTTCCCCCGAAAGAGGGTTCACTACACCGAGACTGAAATTTTTGAAGGTGAGAGGCTGATTGCTGTGGAGCTAGGAGGAGTAAATTCGCAGCCTGCATATACAGTAGATCATAGCTGATTATCACTCTCCACCCCCATCTCTCTATAAATTCTCGTCTTCTACTGGGCTAGATCTTGGGATCTTAGAGCAGAGAGGCAGTTGTTGATTGTGCTCTAAACAAATGAGAGATACATTCAGCAGAATTCATCAGAACAGGTAAGAGGACATTGCTCCAGAAATACAAACTTCTACGTACTATGAGATGTATTTTCTATACTGTGTTTTTCCAGTCCATCTGAAATCTGGATCAATTCAGAATCACATTTATTAGCACAGGGCTCTCATTTAGCCCTCGAGAAGAGTTTGAACATGTATGTGGATAAATGTGAAATTCTTCAATCAGGAAAAAGAACCGAAAAAGCAGAGCATAATATGAAAATACAGTGCCAGAACAACAAGGTGATAGCCGCTTTGATTTGTTTTCCTTTCTTTTTTTTTTTATTTTACACCAAGAGGGTTTTTTTTCTTATTGTCAACCTCAGTTTGTTTGCAGCCCTACACTCAGGCTGCAAGCTACCTCACACAAACTCAGCCTGCCCCTGGAATCAGTCCATGGTATGCCATATACCCTTATGGACAACATACAATGACTGTACTTTAAATAATTTTGAATAATGCAACTGTGTATTTTCTTCAAATTTTGGGCCTCAGTAATATAACCAAACATCCACTGTTTATCCTCATTATATATTCATTAATTGGATTCTCCAGCTGCTGTCAATTAGCATCCTGCCTCCGCATGATAAAAATGAATTTATTACATGGTTGAGAGGTAAAAATCATATTAAAGTTTTCTGTCAAAAAATTCACATGGCCACTTTTAAATTTGCAGGAGCTCTTAATATTCTTAATCATAAACAATCATAAAGATCCTTACATAAGCCATGAGAGAACAAAGTGGTGCTGTTGGAAGAATCACTCATTTTGTCTGTCTGTAGTGGTCTCTAAATTACTGGTTGGGAAGACAGCACTGTGAGTCACATTAAAATGCCCCTGTGATACCTTAAATCATGGGAAGATACTACTTTCAGGAGGAAAGCAGGTGCTGTTAAATTGCTGAAATGTTACTATTTTAATCACCAGGAAGAATTAGGAACTAAGGTGTCAAGTAAACTGGATGTTAGGACCATAAAGAATTCATGGATTAAAGGCCAGATTGCAAGGCCCCTCCCAGACTGGTGAGACTGGTGAACAAGTAATTTCACTGGGACATAAGACACACTGAGGACCTATTATGGTCCAAATTTTAAACAAGTTTATAGTCTGTGGACCATCTAAATAAATAGCTCTTTGAGTAGCCTCTCCATCAATAACCTAATTTCAAAATACACATTTTGTGTAAACCTTTTAAGACAGAAAACTGCTTCCAGGAAAATGAAATATAAACTGCTTTTAAAAATTAGAACATTTTCTTCTAATACTTTCTCACTAAATAAAACATGTTTGTGAGCTGGAAATCCCCTGCATGAGGAGTGGTGCCTAGGGCATGTGAGCGTGGGCAACCTTGCCCAAGCCTCGCATTGCCTGCAGTTTTGGTGTGATGCATGTTCTCAGCCTGCTGACCTTGGCTGACCACACCACAATTTGGAATGTGGACCAGAGCCCTACAAGGACCAAAGGATCCTGAGATGGCATCGACTGTGGAGCTTTCCTCTGGCATAGGAGGAAAGTTTTTTCAGTGCTAAATTAGGAAATGTTCTTCTACAGACCCAGACAGGGACAGGAGTGTGCAAGTAAAAGAAATGGGGTTTCTTCCAATGCAAAATATTTGGTCAAGTGCTCTGAACAAAACAAACAGAAACCCCTAATACTATCAAGGTGTAAATTTGTGTAGGGTTGCACCTCCTCACTACCACAGACCTTTAGAGATCTCAGTGAAATGGATGCTTTCACAAATCGGTATTTAAGATAAATGCTAATATTTAATATAATGCTTAATATAAACCCATCTCTCCAGAGGTGACCTTTTTGTGCTCTGTGCTTTTGATTAGAATACCGTATTTCACTTCCGACTCTTTCTGTTCTAAACTAACACTGCTCTCCATTTTGCGATTTTCCCCACCCTTCTCCATGAAAATAGCCTTCTTTGTTAACCGGATGGCAAAGATCATCTCACAGTGCATGCATTACAAAGCACGGAGCTTCTCCTCTCTCTTTTTGCAGAAATCTACAGGGAGTTTAAATAAGTCAGCAGTGAAGAAAAGTTACAAAGGGCTTAGATGTGAAGTAAGAATTTGACTCCTTACCATCTCGAGACATTCCCAGGGCAAGACATTTCTGCAGTCGGCAGTGTTGGCAACGATTTCTGTTGGTTCTGTCAATTAAACAGTTTCTCTGTCTTGGACAGGAGTAGGATGCATTGTTCTGCTGACTCCTCCGAAAGAATCCCTTGGGGCAATAGAGCAGGGAAGACCAAGCATTACCGTGAACATACACATGTGCCTGTGCATGCATGCATGAACACACACACACACACATAAAAAAGCATGCAAACAACTACAGCAAACTCTTACTTAGTGCACTGCTACACTGCTACTTATGCTGTGGCTCTGCAGATACGGTAGTATTGTATTAAAGAACATTTATTTATAATAAACAGAACTGTGCATTGTTCTGTAAAGAATATAATTCTACTTTGTTAAAACTTAAATAATGTTACATTTACAAAAATGAATGCATTTTTATTGTACAATAATGACCCTGTACCATCTAACACTTGTTCCTAATAGAGGAAAAACTTGTCAGCATTTTTAAGAGATGATATAAAAGTACTTGTTTCGAGTAATTTCTTCCTTTAATGAAGAGACTGGTAATAACTGTTAATGGGGACACATAGCACGAGAAGCTGAAGTCTGCTGTTCACTTTAACTTGGCAAATGTTGATCTGATCTGGAGTGGCATATGATTCAGGAATGAAGTAATTCAAATTCAAGCTTCACAAAAGCACTAGGATATAATGACTGTATCAAGTAAAGCCAACACACAAAGGAGAAAGCAACACCTTTAGATACTACCATGAGAATGTAATGGCATTTTCCATGGGCTGTTTGTCTAGAGATCTGAGGGCTGGAGGGGAAGTAGATACACCTAAGTCCTTATGAGCTTCCAGCTGCTATGAGGTGGTGCCGAGAGTGGCACCAAAATGTACAGTGATGGTAGAAGTGACATGAAGTAGCTGAGTGACAAGAAGAATGAAAACAGGCGGTGAAGAGAAACAAAAAAAAATAGATTTAGACTAAATAAATAAATAAATAATAAAGGTCAGGAGGATCTGCAAGTCCAGAGAGAAAAGAACGAAGCAAAGAAGTTCCTTAACCAATCTGGCAACTTAAAATGCAAACAGCTGCAGGGTGTGTGGTGGGAAAGCTGAAGGATAGCCTGACCACTGCAGGAGGCTATGAGTAGTAGAACAGCAGAAATATCATTACTGCAGTTACACCAGTCATCAGAAGTGATACCAAAGTGCTTGTGCCTAAACACCTTGGAATGAAGCCAGAAAGCAACAGCTGACTTCATTTCTCAGGAAAAAATAGTGCATCTCTGCATAGGTTGATGGATGTTAATACTGAGCAATGGAAAAAGTCACAAGGTGACAGTGCTGCAGGGCTCAATTCACTTGCTACAGGTTATCCATGAATTCCCACTCAGGTCCTGGAGAGTTGCATGAGGGTGCTGTGGGGTGTCAGTAACAAGTGACAGGCATGGTGTTCCACCAAGGACACTGGCAGTGCTAGTTCTGAAGTCAAGCATAAAGAGACCCACTTGAACTGGCTCAAGCTTGTTCTATCAGTGATTATAGTGTATCTAAAATATAAATTAAATTCTATGATTTGTACTTTTCAGAAAACAGATGTCCTTTGGGGAAATCTCAGAAAAATTCTGGTGGAAACTTAACTGATTTTAGCTGACCAAAACTTTCCTGAAATGGTAGAAGTGCGTTTAATTTAAGACTAAATGGATGCTAATTGCAGATCTCTTTGCTGAACTTTATAGCCAATCTTGGTTTTGACCTGTGAAGGGTTTTCTGTTTTCAGGTTTAGATTTTAGCAGCATCTATATCGATGTGGATTTCAGAGAACAAATTAATTAAGTAATGTTAAAAAAACACATGCAACCATTAGCATTGACAGAGCCTTGTCCCGCAGTACTTTTTGTTACCGTTAAGGTTGATCTCATCTCAAAGGAATTTGTTTTGTCTTTGCCCTCCTTAGGAAGAAAGGACCACTTTATGTATCAAGGGTTACATAACAAAATTCATTTACAGCAGGTAATTAATTTTTCTGAGAAGAATTTTATGCTCTCATTCTCCTGCATAAGATGTCTTATAAAGTAGTGATAATCCTTTCATTTAATTTTTATGGTATCTTTATATAGATTTGGCTACATTTGCTCAGAATAGCTCCATTTTGCATGAAGGAAGGCGTATTTCATTACCGAGGAGCTAAAGAGTTAAAGACAGATTTCCCAGTACTTCCAACATGGACAACAAGTCTTTCTGCACCTTGAACAGATCACTTCACCCACCACCCACAGCCAGTCTGAGAGAGGAAACGGCTGAATTAGCTACTTTCTAATTCATGACAAAACAGTGGTAGAAAGTACTTTGCTTTGGGGGTAGGCAGTAGAATTGATAAAAGGCTTCTCAGCAAAGAAGGAGCCACAGAGACAGATGTGATCCGAACTCATCTTCAGGTTTCACCCTTTCCATAGGAATAGTGTCAGAGCTGCAAATTCACTCAGTGGGTCCAGCAGGTCCACTGCATATGCACATTCAGCATAGACAGGCATGCATACAAACCAACAGCAATATTTAAAATGACCCTTAAGCACTTATAATATGGATTTGCAGCAGCATAACTAATGTAGGGACATTGAGTTAAAGGATTTCCTATTCCTTGAAGTCTGTAGCACTGCTACTGGTACTGTAATTCTTGGATGCTGTGTTCTGAAATGCTGCATGGTGCTGCAGCTGCAGGGTGCCTGGCTCAACATGTGTGCATGCTTGTGGGGTGATTCTACCCTCTTTCTTCCACACATGGCCTCCATTCTTAATTATTTCAGGTTTGAGACACATTGAGACAAAAAGAGCCAGAAATGACCAGTATGCAGGCTGAGTGAATAGCTATTTAAATGCTGGGCACTGAAATGGAGAGCAGAGCTGCACTGTCAGAAACAGTGCTTACCTTAACAGGGAGCTCTGACAGGCTGAGATGCCTCCCAGTGGAACTGATGTGAAAAACTGACACCTTTTTTTCACACAGGCTCACAAAACAAGATTAGACTAATTGATCTGATACAGCAGAACTGGCACAAACCCAATAGGGTTAAAACTATTATAAGTGGAAGAGAATCTCTTTATCTCAATAAGCAGTCTACTCACAGAGCACAGTGGTATCATCTCCTCTTGAGGCACACAAAAGGGCCAGCATTAACTCTAATTACTTCTATGGGAGACTATACCCCTAGACACTCTGTGGGCTCTGAGTACGGAGAGAAGATGCTCTTTTTCTGCTTAAAGTAATTTTCTTCTGTAGCTTTTGTGCCAATTTTGAAGTATCAGATCAATTAGTTTAATCCTGTTTCATGTGATCGCAATAAGAAGATGCTCATTTCTAGTCCAGTGCCACAGTAAGACAAAGACACACTGCAAATTGTTCTGCTTACAATTGTTAATGTTCCCAAAAAAACCCCTCATCTTTACCAGTATATTGGTTCTCAACGTGTTGGCATTAAAATATTTCTTTTGCAAATGGGTGCACCCAAATTTTCAGATTTTTCAGCTGTTCTAATACTTTGTAAAGCATTAAGTACACACTTCTGATTTCACTCTGCAAATAGGCACCCATTTTCAAATGTCCCAGTTTGTGTGTTTCCAGCTAGAAGAAATCAGGGATGCTGCTTCTCCACCTTTGCAATTTCCCATTTACAATTAAAACTGAAATGCCACCATGTAGTATGGAATTCTGGTTTGTCATGAGTAATAATGTAATTCTTTAGATAATAAAACCACAGACAATTTTTAAAATTGAAAATTGAAGTCTTTCTTCTCTTTGCTAGGGGTCTGATCTGTGTTACTTGAACTAATGCTTGAGATAATATGTTAATACGTCTAAGCAGCATGGAAGAGCTTCATGCATCTCCCCCCTCCGCCCTTTTTTTTAACCTCCAAATCCCAGTAATGGCCCTACACTGAAGCCTGTGAGGAAGACAAAGGATCCTTTTATACTGCTCATAATGTAAGGCATTCTTTCTTTTGGAGATTACAATTTGGCCTGCAGAGTATGCAAAGGAGATAAAAAAGGACCGAACTCACACCTGTAAGCGCTTAAAAAAGGTTGACCAGAAGTAACATGCCACCTGTAATGCTACTTGGGTTGTACAGGAAACAAGATAAGAAATCCACCTCTCCCAAAGCTGACTTAAGGTAGAACAGGTGTTACTTACAGTTGCCAGCCTCTGTTGGTGTCAGCACTTACACTGCACCAGATGTAATTAATTCATGTTTCAAACAAGGAGGTAGCTCTAAAGACTACTTGATAAAATGGAAAGCAACTAGGAAAACTAGGTATGAAATGCGTCTTTATCAGCCTTTGGCACCACTTGTTTGAAAGCTTCTAAGAGTGTATCATTGTACACAGGTGCCTGAGGCTAATGCAAATGATGATGACTATGCTGTATTAAAATCTCATACCTTGCAGCCTTCACATGTGATGACTCCATAGTGTATTCCAGAGGATTTATCACCACAAATTTTGCATGGTATCACTTCAATTTGTGCTGAAAAAGAAAACAAGACACACATTTTGGGTATTTAATTGTATTCAATTTCTTTTTTCTCGAAAGGAGATCTTTCAAACTGGAGAGCAGATAACCAGTTGACCCCCAACAATACAAAACTTTGTATTGTATGTCTGTTTCTGACTGCTTTGGTTTGGCAAATTTTAAATGCTTCACATTATGTAGTTTCTGCCACAGCCCACAAAACTCTTCAATGTTTTAAGATGTCTCTCATTTAGTAAGTTTTTCCTCATATTACCTTTTTTAATGTATTTTTTTTTTACTGGTTTATTTTATAATCATTATTGCTAATGACAGTCATTACGGGTCCTAAACAACAATCTGGATTGTCCTTTCCTACATACTTCAAATATTTGTGACTTTTCATTTTCCTGAGGTAGAAATACATGGTGTATTTTGATGCCTTTTTTAAAGCAGAGTAGAGGTGATGAAGTTTTCACTTTCTTCAAATTACGTCTTCAAGACACAAAGATAGTAATACCGCTGTCAGAGACAGGCTGGTAAAAGCTTGCTTAATCTCCCTGTCTCTTCAAACTTTTCAACACTGGGTCATTGGCAGGCAAGGCGCACAGATGGGGTATAGGTAGCCAGTGGCTGTGTACTAGGAGACGCAGGTATGATCTGAAAATGTTTAAGAACGGACATGCTTCAGATCCTTTTTTAAACATAGTGGTCATTTAATTCTGAGAAGGAAAACAAATTTCACTGTTTTCCATATTTTTTCTTTTGCTAACACAGCTGTTTGATTCTCTCAATTATTTCAAATCTTGTGTCTTTCCTCTTATGACACTGTAAGAGCACATACTTTGACACATAAGGAAGAATCGTGACTTTATTTTAGTCAGATAAACTGAGAAGAAATGTTAAACTTATTTTCTTTCCCTTTCATTTGTTCTTCTACATAGGATGCATGCCTCCCTGCTATTCTCCTGCTTGGAAGTAGAATCACATTTGGAAAGTGGTCCTGGCAGATGTTGTTTCTCCACGTCCAGGGCAGGAACAGCAGCAGTTCTCTGCAACTCAAGTCACTCATCAAATCCGTGGGTAGAAAAGCTTTTTCAGTAGAGCTACCCCAAGCACAAGGATACATAACTGTTAGTACTTTCACAAGACACATTTAACTCTAAAATGGATTGAGACAGGGAAACAAGATTATTGTCCAGAAGCTAGTCCTAAGAAGAACATCCCATTTCAAACTTGCGGGCCGTTGAAAAAATTTTAAAAACTAGAAAAAAACCATACTTAAAAATGACTGCACATTGTAAGCTAAGCACTAAACATGCTTGCACAGTGGAGGCTGTGAAAATATAATCATATAGACTGGATTTTGCCCCATTTCTACTTATGATTATCATTTGTCTCTTTTAGCAGAAGCTGGAAGTTTCCTTCCTACCACTTCCTTCTTCCTACCACCTTGTAGTTAAACAACCAAAACTCAGTACTGTGTCCCAGCAAGCCACCACCACACTTCCCACTGAAAGGCGCGCTGCATACCCTACTCCTTTATCCTCCTATTTAGTGTAGAGGCTTACGCGGTAAACTGCACACGGTGAACACTAGAAGGCCCTCCACTTTGGAAAGACAAATAACTCTTCCCTTGGGACAGCATATCCCAAGGGAAGCAGGCAAGAGGAAGTTACATGGACAGCTGAAGACACTTTGCTCACCACTGTGAGCTCATTTTCCTGACATACTGTTTCTGATCTAGCATAATTTTAGGCATTGCTCAGGCAAGCAAATCAGTTTTAAAACTGCTCCTAATCTGTGTTGTATACAGGGAATTCCTTAAGGGAGAAACACCTGCAGTTCTTTTGAAATTTTTCCAGGTTGATCCTGCTCAAGAATTCCTATGCCTCATGCCCACTGGGATAATAAAAACATTTAAACATGCGCCTCCAGGCACAGCTGTCTGTAAGGCTAGCTTGAGCAACTGCTCACAGGTCTCTGCTTGAGAGTCATGTGGATGGAGAAAGACTCAGCTCTTGGGACCATGTGCTGCTCTATGTTTCAAAGACTTATGTCAATGTCAGAGGCAGGAACTACAATGAGAATGTAAAGAGATCTGCAGAAAAAGATGAAGACAGAGAAAAAAACCACAATAAGAATATGAAGGTACTTTTAATGTGACTTGAATATACCATTTGTAACTCTGATAGGAACAGAGAGAGAATAATTGATTCTGTGACACTGATTGCATTTAGCACAGTGCTTTTTAATGTAAACAAACAAAAACTTCATGCATGAGTTTCAATTATAAGCTCTACATCCATGGTATTTGTGGATCGAGTCCCTAAATGCTAAGGCTCTGGGTTTCAATTAATACGTAAAAAACATTTTAGACTTGCGACTCTTCAGTTAATTCAAACCTTTATTCAAAAATAACCATTCTATAAATTAGTAAGTAGAGGTTGTGTAGGAAATTGCAACCACTTCTCCTTAGAGAACTTAGAGAAAAGACATCCTTAGGACACAGAAGGCATTTGAATAAGTTTGGAAAGGTATATTTTGCTACTGTTCCCCAGATATTTCTTTTTTTTCATAAAACAGCAGAGCAATTTCAGGAGTTCTAACAGAAATCTTGACTGTACAGGCCAGATAAAAAAGAAACCACTCTATTCCCAGAAGGGTCTTGAGATACTGTAATGAACATAGAGTGTACCATGTTTCTCTTGCAGATATAATCACACGTCACAGACCGCAGAATATTCTGAGTTGAAAAGGACCCACAAGAATCATCAAGCTCAACTCTTAAGTAAGCGGTCCGTACAGGGATTGAATGCACAACCTTGATATTTTTCGTTGACACAGGATACTACACTTTTTGCACATTCAGTTTTTGTTTGCCCACCTATGATCTTATGATGTTTTACTTATTCCCTTCACCTATTAGACAAACAAACAGTTCAGGGGCCTGTATATCAGAAGCTCTCTACAGCTATTATAAAATAAGCAGTTTTCCTCTGAACTCCTTAAAAATATAAAATTCATTGACAAAGCACCACTTCCTAAATATTGATGCAAAAATTGGATTAACAAACAGTAATGGGGTTGTCACAGTGATAACTTTCAGCAGCACAGGAACAGAACTTATTTTCTCCCAATGTAGTAAACATGAGGAAAGAGTAAGAGCAAAACTACTTAGCTTCACTTCGAAAGTCTTTCCACTTGCCTTCTCACCCATTCTTACTCTGATACCACGAGCAGGAAAAATGGCTCCTGCCTCTTTTCAAGCAAGCCTCAACCTGAGCCCACTTGCCTGATTTTTCAGTAAGCACACTGAGATATACCACTCAATAAAAGCCTGCAAAACCACCATCACCCTCATGTCTAAGAAAACATTTAAAACATTTGGATACATGCTGCATGGCAATTGACACCTACTACCAGCAGTAGCTTCTCTCCTCAGTACCACAGGGTCACATCTCTGCAGTATTCATCTCCTATTTTATACTTAAGTTGAAAGTTCTTTAGGACGGGGACTTGCCTCCAGTTTTATGGGGCACTCTACAAATTGTAATGCCACAATGAAATTAATTAATACTACATGACTAGTAACTATAATCCACAGATGATGGGATAACCAGCTGAAATGTAATTAATTTTCTCAGGACAACAGAAAGTAGGATAGAATTCTATCAAGGAAGCAAGTCCAAAATTGTCTCACATATTTGAAATGAGCACTTGAATATAAACAAATAGGTAATTAAAAACATCTTCAAAGAAAACATTAGCTCAAATGCTGCCCCAAGAAAAATCAAAAGTACACTGAGCTGCCTTTTTTTTTTTACCAGTAGAATATTTATACATGAGCACAAAATTCATTATTCTAAAAGTAGGAAAACAATCAGGTTTCAAAAGTTGTTATATGGGTGAAATTAGGCATGAATCTCTAATGGGAAGCACAGTTAATTTTCTGAATTCCTCTTGAAAGAAAGGTAAGAGTCAACAAGGGAGCTAATGTGTCTGATGTGTATTTGTGGGGACTCAATGCATATGACGTCTAACAGAGAAACACAAAGCTCACATTTTCTATAATTTCAGTTTAATATCTGAAGAACTTCACTTGGGAAAGACAGGATTATAATCTCACAGAACTGTAGCTTTGGTTCAAGGGGGAAAAAAGACTTGAGCTTTCAGTATTTAGTTCTTGATGAAAAGATGATAATAAAGCATGCCAGGCATAAACTTTCAAGAGGAAGTCGTCTCTCTAATTTCTTGATCCAGGAGGGAATGCACTTGGAAGCATCAAGGCTAATCAGAGAACTGATAGTGAAAAAAACAGTTGCTTTACCTTTCAAGAACTCCCATCATCCTTTTGTTGCAGTTCTGTTGGAGTCCAGAATGCAGAGAATATCTCTCTGCCTGTTTTTAAGTATAAAACCCCACTGTACACCAGCATTTCTGACCTTTGTCCGTGGAGAAAACTGTATACCCTCAGAAAGGAGTTGGAATTTGCATGGGTGTGAACTAGGTGGTGGGATATTATGTAAGGTTGTCACAGGGTAAAAAATCTAGGCTTTTTAGGTTAGTTAATATAGTAAATAGATAAAAGCAAAAAACTTCAAAATGGAGGATAATAGTTGTCTTTTGAGCCTTCTTCCTTCTTCATTCCTCCATACCATGCAGTAAAAGTAGTTTGGAATGATTGGATAAGAAATTCCACAGTTCCTGTTGACGTGACAGGGTGAATTATTGAACATTGGTAGAAAAAAGAAAGTATCTTTAGTTTTAAGTTTTAAATTGGGTGATTTACCTTTAAAAGAGGGTGTAATCATGATTAAAGTGGCCATTCTTGGCATTCTTTGCTCTGTGAGGTGTCTAGACTACGCTAGCGGTCACATTTCTCTGATAAGACTTAATAAACAACTATCTACAAGCAAAGAGGGCTGAAGGTCCTATTCTTCACGGTGCCTGGCAAAAGGTATTAAAATTTCCCTCACCGGGGGAAAAAATAATTTAAGGCACGAAATGTGTCACAGTTCCTTGAAAAATGCTGGTACATTGGCCTAGTTCACTTTCATGTTTCTATCCCTAGGTGATTTCAAATTAAGTACATTCAGCATTTTTATCTACTTGCCAATTCTGCATTTTTTATCCTGACCTCTGTGAGCAGGAAATGCTTTCTGTTCTTGCATGTTACTGTCAGTAGAAGTTTCCACAGAAAGTTAGGCTACCAACTAGATCTTGGCAACCCCTTTCCTACTGGAATAGATGTTCTCTGGTTTCACAGCAAGACTTCAGGTGGTCTGCATTTGTATTTAATAATCTGAAAATATACAGCTGAGGATACTAGTTATGTTTACAGCCTCTGTCATACCTCATGCAGTGACACCTATATAGTTCGTAATATCTCAGCAAGTTAATTAATTCCAGATAATGTTAATTAATGTCTGTAGACACCTTAGCTGTCAATCATACCCCAAATGAGCCATTAGACTAAACCAAAAAGGTGTAATTCACCCAGAAAAGTAATGTTTTCATAAAATCATAGCACTTCCACACAGTAATACCTACATCAGACTGTGGGTCTGGCCCCTGGACTTCGTTACAGCAACAAAGACTCTCTGCAAAGCTGATGATTCTCAAATGAGCTAGTCCTACGCCTCATGAGCACAGATAACCAAACCCCAAAAAGCAGCTGTTCTTGTGCGTGTCTCACTGGGCACACATATTAGATGTCATCTGCACATGAGATGTAAAAATGTGTTATGAATATCAAGGTAAGCGATAGTCCTGGAATTTGGATATTGAGAAATCTGGTAGATCATTGCTCAAAACAGATATGGGATACATTTGTGCAAAAAAAGATTTTTTTCCCATAAATGCATGCAATTTCCATGTCTGATTTCTTTCATCGTCTCACACTCTTAGCAGAAGTTCTTTTAGTTTATAACCAATGTCACTTGGAAGGTTATTTGGTAATATGTTTTCTTTTTCCCTTCCTCTTTCATGATATTCCTGCCGGGAAAAAATGAACAAAAAAACCCCCAAAACCCAACCCAACCCAACCCAACCCAACCCAAAGCACACTGAATTGTACACCAACACTTCTTACAGATCAACTCTGCCTTTTATTGCATGGCAATTCTAAAGACTATTGGAAAAGAGTATTTTAAAACCTCAAGTTTTTTTAAATTCCAAGTTTTTATGTAGTTACCCTGTGCATCCTTATTGTGTACATTTAAAATCTATTAAAACAAAAGATCAAACCTTAGAAATATGTGTGATAATAATGTCTGTAGAGTGATGAAAAGTTTTAAACTTTTTTTTATGTGCTATATATTAGCCTTTTTGCATATGAAGAAATATGCTTATATCTGCACTGTAAATACATACTTTGGAAGATGTCTTCATGATTTCTATGGCCATAGGAATGTTTACTGACCATTGTCGAATGGTTTGAAATAGATGAAGTAGTATGAGTTCAAATGACTATGGGTGCTCCACAGCCAAAGGTAATTTAAAATTGTTCATATTATCTCATCTTTTTGTATCTTATTGTTACATAGTAATTTTGGAACAAGTCTGGAGAGAATGATATACACAGATTACTTGCCTTTACATTCAGTGGAGAAGGTGAAATTACAAGGAGAAGAAAAGAGCATAGCGTAACAACCTTTTCCCTAAGTGCTAATAAGCACTGAAGTAAGAAAAAATGTTTTGTTCAAATACTGTTTCTTTCCTTTCCTAAGTGTAACTACACTGGACCTAGCACTATTATTTAACAATTTATGAATAGTAAAAAGTTGTCACATTTATGATGGTCCACGGATACAGATGAGATGAGACAGATTTAGCATCTTTTATTAGACCAAGAGATACATTCTTTTTTAAAGAAATGCTTTTGGACCCCTAGCTTTTTATCATATCTTAGACAGGAGCAAAGGACTTCAAGCTTCAAGCAGGTTAAGAATAACTGAATTTCATTAGAGTGGTCAACTAGAAAAGCTGCAAGATGTGCAAGGCTGTATGCTTCTCTGTGAAGCAAAGGTAGTTGTGAGCAAAAAAATGGTAACAATTTTAAAGCAGTGATATAATGTTGTGAGATGATGATAGATTTTGGATCACAAGTCTTTTTTATTTTTGGCAGAACTGATTATTTCAATTAATTAACATAATTTGTAAATTAACAAAAAATCTGGATTTTCATTGGGTAATTACAAGACAGCAGTGGCGAAGCAACTTCCTGGATTCCAGAAAACTCTGCAGCTTTGTTGCCAAGAATGTTAGCCCAGCACGCAGTGAAACACTGAGATTAGGAATCTGACAAAGGTACACAAATTGCTACCTAGAAGCTTGTTTGTTTCTTTAATATGGCCAAAACCGAGTGGCTAAAGTGTGTAACAAGCACAAGTGTTCAGGGCTTTCCCAGACTTTTGTGAATGGTTCACAGGCAAGGAAGACAGCAGAAGAGAAGAACTCCCTGTATCCTCTGTTGGGCAGTGATGACTAACACAAAGTACAGCCCATCGTTCAGATCCCAAAAGACAGAACTCAGGTCCCTTGTCAGAAGCTATGACTCAAAACTTGATCCCTGAAAGTCTCTGCTCATAGAGGTCAGAAAGTGTCAAAGGATAAGTAAACTCTGATAGCTCACCTAGCACTCTGTAAATCTGTACGGAAGCATTTTCATTGCCTCTCAATGTGGACTTCTCTGTATTAATCTATGAACTTTATTCCCTAGTAATTCAAATTCATGGAAATTATGTGTATAACTTCAAAGGATGGTGCTACAGTAACACAAGTTATTACAAAACAAAAACATGTTGCCAAACTGATGATTTGGGCTCCACATGTGAGTTAAATCAGTTATTTAACTAAATGATCAAGGCCTTATCCTGGGCCCCACAAAAGAGCTCAGAAATTTGCCCTATTCATAGGGAAAGATTTAAGTATATAATATATGCTGAATTATTACTGTACAGTTTCTGCTTCCCTCAAAGACTCAAGCAAGGGTTCTGCTGATACTGCACACTTTCCCTAAAGAGATTATTGTGGTAATCCCAAATATTATACTACCCAAGCTATCTTATATTTGAGCTCATCAGATCCAACGTTCTGCAAATAATCTCTAGCAGCTTTAGCTAGTGTTTATATAAGCTGGTCAGGATGACTGAGTAGTGGTGACCATGTTTTCTATGCAAGTCTCTAAAACAGTGAAAGTGCACTCAGTCAAAAAATAGCAGCCCATACAGAAAATATGTTGCATATGTTAAGTTCTTTCCTATGAGAATAGTACTTAGTATTTACTCTGCCAAACCGTTTGTCACAATTTTCGAATGTTTAACTTAAAATGTTTTATAAAGTATCAGGCATTTAGCAAGACAAAATATTTTCCCTCCTTACTTCTCCTTACTCAGAAAGCTACTTAGAGTGTGCCAGGTATTTCTGACCTACTGTTTCCTGAAGACAAAAATCCATGGCTATATTTTTTCCCTTTTCGATAAATGGACTAATGAACTTTGCAAAGGAAGAGTTCAGATACCATGATAAATATTTACAGTCCATTCTGCTTGTTGAAGCTGGCTGAAATGGTCATACAATAGTCAGGACCTTGAAGTTAATTCTTTGTGTTAGATATGCACAGATATCTGCCGTACAGTTACAAAGCTGAGCAACACAGAGAGAGATGCTGCAGGATCATGCTGTGAAGACCTGTTTTCCAGGCTGTGGGATCACACACAACCTTATCTTTCCTCACACCCAACCAAGTGTTACTGTATGCTGGAGTGGGATGGAAATGAACTTAAAACTTAATTCATCTTGTAGTGGAAGGAAGGTGTAGTGGTTATTCTTAGCTCCGTCTGTGGCAGCACCCTCTTCTCCAGCTCTTTGCTACTGGACTGCAGTTGCAGCACACTGACAATCTTTGTATCCCTCCTCTCCTCCCCCCTTTACCTGCACAGATTCATTTGAATGTCCACAAATTCCTATACTTTCAGCCACACTCAAACCCAGAATTCTATGCCATGCAAAATCTTCAAGGGAAATGAGGATTGTTGCACTGTTAGATTACAGCAGTGCAACAAAATGAAGATGTAACTTGCATTATCTGGGACTTTGTGTGACTGCCATCAAAGTCAAGGGAACAATTCCCAATCCACTTTCCTGGACCACTTTTCTTGCAATACCTGACTTCAGACACAATGTAACTCCTACAAGGAGAAATTTTAAGAGACACAGGCAATAACAAACAAATACTAATAGTGATTTCAACCTGAAATGACTCTGAAATCATTCTGATATTACCTTCTTAGAACTTTTTGAATTTCTTCATATTTCTCCATATTTTTGATAATCACTATGGATTTTCACTTTTGCACATTCCTATTTAAATCTTTGCTCAGTCTTTTGAAAAGCATTTAAATCAGCTGGAGATATTCTTGGATTTGCATCTGTTGCTGTTTGAAAAAATGTTATACTTACCAGCTGTCTACTTACCAATTTAATTTGCCATCTTTTAAACACAGTAGGAAGAATTATCTTTAGTAAAACTCCAAATGCAGTTGTCTCAAGGGCAGACTTGCACAATATGTTTAATATTTCCCTCTTTATTTTTCACTGTAATGTCCCATATTGTTAAGGAAATGAAGAATAAAAATATTTCAACTCACCAGCTGCATCAGGTTTTATTTCAGTTTGAATATCACACATTTTGTAAATAAATAAGACTTCCAGGAGCAGAACAGTAGTCTTCCTACAAGCCTACTTATTCACAGTTACACCTGTGCTGTCGCAAAAGTGGAGTCTTAACAGACTGCATTAACAAGATTAAATGGAAGAAGTAATAAGACACAGACTGTTCCATTTCATTAAAGAAGGGAAGAAGACTGCTGGAGGCACTAAGTAACGAAACAATATTTTGTTTTGATACTCTATTAATGTATGCATTTCCTATTTCAGTCCAATGATATAAAATTTTTTTCTGGAAATTCTGAAAATAAATCTCGGCTTTCCTATGTCATCAGTTTTTGTTTCAGACAAATATAACACATGGAGAATTAGAGTGGCAGATTTAAGATGCCAAATTATGGAGATAAAATCTCCATGTTGTGAAATGACACCTATATCCTGCCTAATTTCAGCCAGAGCTAAAAAGTACATTTTCTTCCAGTGTTTTTAGATGTCATGTGGCAGACCTATCTGAATTGCCCCTGCTGAACATTCACGACATTAAAGGAATATAATTTTAATCCCAGTTGCCCCTAGGCTGTACAGAAAAGAGGAACTTATGGGTAAGCTCACAGTATCAATTTCTAACAGAGCTGCTCAGAGCTTGGAACTGCGATGTTTTTTTCCCCCCCAGGCTTCTATAATGGCTAGAATTGCATCCTGGTTCATAGGTTACACTTGCAAAGGCATGCAGTGGCTGTTACACACCGAATGTGGTGCAGCTGAACACAAAGCAAGATTCACATAGGCTTTCTGTCAAAAATAAAACAAAGCAACACAGTACACAAGTACATAAGAAGAGCATTTCTGCAAGCCAGCTAATACATTACATGCATTGCCTCTCACTCACTCACTTTTCCCTCTTGAGTCTTTGTGGATTTCCTGTGCTTTGAAAGAATTCCCCTCACCTCCCTGTTACATATTCCCAGGCTTTTCTGCTGCATCGTTACTTCACTTCCAGGTAACCTTTCCCTTTTAATCTGTTTTCTCATGCCCTAACCTTTTGCATGAAGAAGTTGTTGGAGTAAGAGGTGATTCAGATTCTAACAGTTCTGTCTTGCTAACCCTGCATATTAATTTCCTTGGAATTCGTGCCAAAGATAAAACAGAGAAGACTTAACTTTCAAGATTCAGTTAGCCTGATACATACAGGAGACTGTTAATTCTACATACTACTGGGAAAAATAAACATTCAAAATTGCCATCTCAGCCACTTTGCTTTGCATGCTTGCTTGGTTTAGATAAAAACAGTCCAGGAATTTTCAAATAAAGAGACCAATACAAGAGGAAATATTAGGGGAGAGTTCTGAAGTTTATGAAAATCAGCAGAATTATTGGAGATTGGGA
This sequence comes from Dicrurus megarhynchus, assembly GCA_013399195.1. Taxonomy (NCBI): domain Eukaryota; kingdom Metazoa; phylum Chordata; class Aves; order Passeriformes; family Dicruridae; genus Dicrurus; species Dicrurus megarhynchus. The sequence goes on along the minus strand of VXAD01011614.1, from coordinate 101,332 downwards.
AAAGTACAGAAAACAAACAAATACATCAACTGGTAATAGTCAGGCTGAAAAACTATTTTCCCAATAATACGGAAAACATTATTTGAAGGATAATGAGGAACAGGATGAGTTAATTACATGCAACAACTCATTTAAATCTGCATAAACATTACAGAGCTATTTTTTTCATGTCTGTTCCTAGAACCAGTCATACATAGACTACATGTGTTGCTCTGGGTTTACAATCTTAAATAGAGTCTCAAATTCTTGGCCTGTGGCATTTTGATGAATAAATATTTCCTGGTAAAAAATAGTTCACTCTCTATTATTTCATTAATGGAAGCCCTTTGATGTTATGGAGCATAATTTTTCTTGACTGGGTAAATACTTGGTGTATAATTTTCCTTCTGTTGCAACAGCATTTCATTCTGCTGAAGTACTGATTGTCTAACAAGACCTTTAAGACTCACTGTTTCACAAAATATAAGAGATTCCCATTAGACACACCGCTTTCCTCTCAGATAAAAAACCTGGATCAAAGAAACGGCCAAAAGAAATGAACAATATTCAAGTGGGTTTTCCCCCCTCTTTTCCCTCTCTAATTTGTGTAACTGAAAATTAGTTCTGCATGAGTCAGAAATAAATCAACAGATTGTTGCCAAATTCTGCAAACCCTTCTGATGCATGATTTAGTACCAAACTGGTACTGAGCAATGATTCCAGACACACCGGCTTTCAAATCAAGAACTGTCATTGACTAGCAGCCTAATAACCCCCACTGTATGTCCTGATGTGCTCTGCCTCTACAGGCATTAGGGTGTAAGGACTTAAGAAGCACAATGAACTGCCTCAAGCACTGTCAAAGAAGGAAGTTCTCGTAAGAGAAGCCACCACAACAGGAACTTAGGAAAAGCACAGATGGCAAATAGGAAGGCATTAATACCAGACCTAAATGGAGGTGAAGGTTTGGAATTAGCACATTGGACAAATTCCACTGTGCAGACTGTGGGAAAAATGCAGATGGCAACAACAGGGAGATGCCAGGCCTGGTGAGGCAGATCTGGATAACCCATCCATCCAAAAATTCCCACCATGGCAAACTGTGAGAAAGGAAACAGCTGCTTGCACACATGCCGTTCCAAGTTACGGGAAGGGAATCTATGCCTCATGGATACTGGGGATGTGGATCTGGAAAAGAGTGGTACCTCCAGAAGAACACTTAGGGTCCCCCAGCACCAAGCAAACCAGTGTGAAGAACGACAAGCAGGATGCCAAAGGAATCCATGTGGTGGTGATATCTTTTGCTGAATGTTTCCTTCTGTCTTCCCCCTCCTTCCTCCTATTTCTATCTCTGCCTCTACCCCACATTTACGATTAAATAAAATCTGTACTATTGATTTTGGTGTATGGTCTTTTCCGCACCCTAATTCAGGCAGAGGCATCTCTTAACAATCAGATCCTAACACAGGGCAGGCAGAATTTGGATGCAGAAATCTACGCAACATTTACGTTTGAAATGAGACCTCAGTTCCAGAAGAAAACCAAGTACTTTAACTCTTACACAAATATAATGATAAAACGTAGTTTTCAGTTTGTGTTTCTAGAAACGTACCCCACTGACTCTCAGCTGAAAAAAACCCTATGTTGAAAAATAATTTCAAGAGCCAAACAAATACAAAGTGAAAACTCCACTCATGTACAGCACAGGTTAAAGTAAGCTCTGAAATCCATGCATTATAAGCTTCCTTTTGACCACGAAGCTCTCCTATGAGCTGGCTTAATAACCTGAACCAACAGACAATCTCAATAAAAGGCATTATCACGCACCTAGCTTTCCTTTTAACTGTTTGAACACAAAGAGATCATAGAATCATAGAACAGTTTGGGTTGGAAGGGACCTTCAAAGGTCACCTAGTTCCAGCCTTCCTGCAATGAGCATAGAAAAGCCATATTTGCACATTCAAGACAAAATATTGCCTGATTGTGTTCAACAGGAAAGAGATGTTCTTTTAGATGATAAATATTTTTGAGGTAAGTGGTTATAGAGAAACGGGGCGGAGTTTCTAGCACTGTTTAATTCTGTACCACCTGTATCATGGTGGGGGTGTGGTTTCAGGAGAGAGCCAGGTCTAGCAGTGGCAGCATTGTCATCCTTTCGTGGGCTCAAAGGAGGAGGTGTGCAAGTTCTGGGGTCAGCCTGGTACAGCCCTCTGTGTCACTGGCAGCCTTTTCCCCGTTCCTCTGAGCAGAGGCTTTTCTGGGCTGGTGCCAGAAGACACAAAAGGAAGAGAGCAGTGGCATTGCAGAGTGGAACCCAGCCGAGCTGGGAGGGGCTGAAGCTGCAGCCACAGCAACTGCTACAGCAACCACAGCTGCAGCTGGAAGTGCCAAGTGCGTACTCCTGCCCCCACAGAGTCAGGCTCACGAGAAGGGTCCCCTGACCTGCTTCAAAGCCCACTCAGGTCCCACCAGGTTGTCTCGTCCCTGTTCTTCCAGTGTTTTTGTGCTGGGGAAGGGAAGTTAAGCTGTGACTCTCCTTGATATATACTGCCTTTGTTTTCCCAAAAACCATGTGGTCCAGAATGGGACCAGTCATCATTTTTGCCTTTGTCTTGGGCACTGTGTTTGGGAAGTGTTTTGTTTTGTGTGATGAAAACCCTTTTTTGTGCAAAACACTCTCTCTTTTGTATGTTCTCTTATTAATTTTTTTTGGTTATTGTGATTTCTCACTTAAGTGTGATTCCAGTTTATAATCTTCCCTAGTGTTTCCTCCACTATCAGAAGAGGGTGGGGGAAAGGGAGTAGCTTGAGTGGGTTTAATTTTCCTGCTGCGTTTTTAACTAGTACATTAAGAAAGTAAGGAATTTGACACCACTGAACACTTTGGAATATAGCTTTATTCCTAAATGAGTTAATTCTCTCATCAGTCCAATTTGCTGAGCAGTTAATAGTATCTTATAACACCCACAATCACAGACTGAACTACGGAAATGAGGAATGCAAACAATTTATCCCACAACTACCATGGAGAGGGAGTATGGACTGCTCCAGATACACCAGTCATGAGCTCATGATGCACTTTACAACCACCTGACAGCACAGCAGCCCTCCTGCCCTGGAAGACATCTAGGACAGAACCCACAGTCATGGACTCAATGAATTCAACAGAAATCTAGGAGGGACAGGTATCGACTAGGGAAATTGTGCTTGTGTATATATCTCTATATATACGTACATAGTTGGAAGATGTAGGATTGAGGCATGATGTTGATGGAACAGGATAAGGGCTGGATAATGTCTTGGTTATGGTCAGGAGAGGTTTAATTATTTGCAATAGCCAGGAGGGGCCATGGCAAGGATCCAGAAGTTATTCTATACCATCTCAAGTCATTGCCAGGGGCAGGAGTAAGGAAGTCTCTTCTGGGGATAATGAGTTCCTTCCAGTCAAGTAAATGGGGCAGAGGGATTGGTCCTGTAACCCTGGTTCTGAGGTTGAGAGTAGTCAGGTAATGTGCATTCTGAGCAATCACATGTGAATTGTTTGTCTGTCTTTTACACTTTGTTGTTATTACTGTTACTGTTCATTTTCTTATCACATTGCTGTTTCCAGTAAATTGTTCTTATCTCAACCCATGATCTTTACTTTTTGTGCCTCCCATTCTTCTCTCCATTCTGCAAAGGGAGAGGAGGGAGAGTGAGTGGCACATGCTTTGGAGAGCACTAGTGCGAGCACTAAACTGGGGAGTACCATTCCTAAACCATGCCACACCCATAGATAGAACTATTTTTCTTTTGCTGTTCTTGGTAGTTGTATCAAAAAGTATCCAGCTCTCTGGGTCGTTGTCTGGGGAGTAAGAGAAATGAAAAAACAATGTGTATCTCTGCACAGGCAAGACTACTGGTTCAGAACCTCATTTGGTATGGACTGATGCAGCGCTGCCAAAGCCAGTGAAGCTATAATTACTGTGGGTCAGCTCCTCTTTTCATTTATTCTGATCTTACACAACAGTTGAAAAATAAAGTAGAGTGTTAGAAAAAGGCTGCAAGTAATTATATTATTCTCCTTCTGAAGGCTGCATATGATATATCCCCTGGTCTTAACTGCCAGAACTGCAAAAAATTGAGCAGCGGCTTCTAGGTTGTGGCCCTGCACAATTACGAAGAAGGTGGTTCTGTTCATTTATTTTAGGAAGTAGGTATTGTCCTTGGAGAATATGATCAGATGAACCTTGCTCTCTCTTTTGCTTTGTATATTCTTCAGCCATGCAAGCTCTGATCAACCTTGCAAGTGCCCTTTTGGATACTGGCCTTCCTCCTTTGCAGATATAGAACAGAAAGAAAAGTCTTACTGTATCCTGAAATCCTTGTGATCTCTAAATCTAAGTCTCTGCAGCCCTAGGGACATTTCAGCAATGTGAATCAAGTCCTATTCCACTTGCAAGCTAAAGATACAAAAATGGTGATGCTACTTTCTAGATTAAAGAAGCATCAATAGAAACGTATCAAGAATCTATCTGGTTTCTTTAATCAGAGCTGCTATGTATGATAGAATACGGATAGCATAATATATACGTGTTTCCCCCAATCACAGCAAAAGGATCAGCACAAGAAATTGGTAGCAGGATTTTCTGTCAGCTCCTTTTTTACTCTCTTTTACTTTTTCCTGGTGAAAAGTGATCCCAGCAGACTGCATGAAGGGGAGCCATGAAGGAGACAGAGCATGCTCTAAAGGTCTATTACTCCACTGTGAAGAACATTTTAAGTTAAAAGACTTCAGAAATGATAAGACAGGCCATATCTCTATGTACAGAAAATAAGTATCTTTGGACAACCTTGTAACACTGAGGTGACAAGTCTTCTCTGTTGTTATGAACTCTTTAGGTCTTTGAAAAACACTGAATAAGTGTTAAGAACCAGAGTTTCATCCATGGAAAAACTGGAAAAGAAATTATGAACATGTACGAAATAGTATCTTTGAACCGTACTGGAAGTGGTGAGCTAATAATAGAGCGGTCTATTACTATACTTCCCCATTTAAACTTGCAGGAGCTATGTGACTTCTTTTGACTGACTCTTTTGTCTCACCACTTATTGTTTTACCTTCCAAGGAATGACTGACCCCTCTTGATAAAAAAAGTCTCTTCCCTAAAATGGATGATACATGTCCCGGACACATCTAAAGAGAAATTCACAGCTAAATACATTCAGGAGCAAGTCAGGTATTTTAGACTCCTACAGCTCAGATGTTCACATATTGAGGCTACTAAACTTTTACTGTAGGAAACCACTGACTTTCCAGAATAATTGTTGCTGTTTTCATTATTTCAAACCTCTTGTGTCACATGTCGTGTGTGTCAAAATCTTGCTACTGGATGGAGGTACTGGAGGAAATTCTTTGTAATGGCCTATTGCCTGTGAAATTATTGATTATTTCTGTAGATTAATTTAGTTCTTCTAGTGGCCAACATGCTTTGCTCCAATCTTCATTGGTTGCCCAATTTATTGATATTTTTACTACAATTTAAAAAGCCACTAAATATTCAAATTGCAAGTCACCGTCTGAGAAGGAATACTTTGATAGTTGCTTTCAAGTTGAAGGCACTGATCTCTATTACACACTTTCTGCTTGATGGTCTGAATACGAATGATGTAGCTTGGACATTTAAAAGTAAATTTATTTGCCTGCATAGGATAAATAGCTACACCCCTCAAATTTTGAATATTAAAGGAAATTATTTTGATATCGCTCTTTTCTTTTTTTTGTGTGTTGACAATAAATTTCAGTTTTCCGCAGCAAAAGAACCATTGTCTCATGAGCACTTGGTCTGACTTGTTTAAGAAAGCTGTGCTTTACACAGACTTACGTCTCACAAGAGAAGCAGAGACAAATCTAAGGTGGCATTTTTTTTTCTTTAAGCAAGATGAAATTGCATTCTATAGTTTTTTATAAACCCGAAAAATCAGCAACCCAAATATTCTGCTATAGTTCCTGAAGTGATCTGTCAAGAAGAGTAGCGACTACACATGGAAAATAAAAAACCAAACCAGAAGGATTTATGCAAGTTAGATAATTAAATAAACTATATTAAAAGAAAGCTTTTTCAAGACTTTTCTAGTATCTAAATGTAAGCCTTGCTCTTTTATACTTTAACCAAAATGTGAAATGAAACCTCTTGGTTTTTATTCCTATAAACTACTGTAACCACACTCTGCCTCCTATAATGTGTTCCAATTTAAACTCCAGACTCTCTATAACCATAATGTCTTGTTGAAAACCTAATAAAGTGGGACAATTTATCTGTCAATGACCACAACCACTATGCATAATTCAGTGTGAGACCTCTGTATTTCCACTTTACTGTAAGGAAACAATAAATTCTCTCTGAGACCTCTTCATTATATGCATTAACAAATGGTATTTGACTGGCAGCAATGCTGCTTCTGAATTGTGCTTGTATCATGTCCCTTCAGTCTGCCAAGCCCAAACACCCAAAACGGAGAGGTGAAAAGACAAACACATCAGAAATATTCCAGTGGGCATCCTGAAACAAGTGAATTTGTGCTCCATCTAGCTGGGAGGAGAATGGGGATCTTGTGTCTTACATAAAACTCAGGTAGTTTTCATGAACAAGAACACTGTCTGCCACATTATAAGGTCAGTCACAAAGAAAGTATCACTGCTGGGTTTCTAATCATGAATCTCAAGCTCATTAATAATCCACAAAAGAACATCAAAACTTTCTGAAACAACAAGCCCAGAGCTTTGCTGTAATAGCTCTGCCAACACTTCTGCTCTGCACTCCTGAAGACACATATTGTGCTTTTGACAAGAAAGAGTGAGTGCTTTTAAGTCACTCTTCTAAATACTACCACAGGCTTTTTTCCAAGCACAGCATGTGAATAATAGATGCAGAATTCAACAAATTTAAAAATACTGAAAAAAACTAATTATTAACTGAAGATCATGGTTGCAGGCAGAAGACAGGTGATAGAGTGTGCATGAGCCACTCAATGTACTGTGCTGCTATTTTAGTTATTGTGTTAACAGACTCTTCAAGCACATGACAAAGCTTGTGGCATTGTCCTTCAAAGTCCTCCATGAAGGCATGAAATGGAGAGAAACTCCAACTAGTATGACAGCTTTATTCCCACTGGTGACATCCACACCGAGATACATTAGCGTCAGAACAAAAAAACCCCGAAGAATAGAGACCCCTAAGACTTCGGTACTCGAACACTTGTCTCTTGAGACACTTAAAGTGGGATTGGTAAACCTGTATGTACTTAAATGTTTCTGCAGGGTATAGGCAGTCCAGTGATTTGCCATTGGGTCTGGGTTTGTGAACTGCTAACACACAAAAGCTGGAGAAGAAAAGACAGTATCTTAGGTGCCTTGGGCAACATATCTAGGGATGTTTTTCATTTTGAAAATTTGCCTAATTCCCTTCTCAACAGCAGTTAACTCATAAAACTGTACTAGTGACATCAGAAAATAGGGAAAGTAGTGAATGAGCTATTCTTATACAATAATTAGATACACCAAATGTAAGCATTTGCTTACAGTGATGTTTTTACCCCTTTGCCCGAAGTACCTGACAATTTTTTCTGACAAAACTTTAATGAACATAGCTGTAACTTCAATAAAGCTAAATGGAACACAGCTTTGTCATCCTAGCTGTATAAAACATACTGGGAGGGTTTTTGTTGATTTGTTTTGTTATAGCTACAGGGCAAAGAATAATCTGCTTGTAAGCCCATGCCTAGCAGCTTTTGGGATGTTGCCACATCTGAGGCAAAGCACTACGGCTTGTAAGCCCCAAACAGCCGTGCAGAAGTGCAAAATGTTTGAGCCACACAGAACTTCAGGGACATTTGGGTAATTAGGCAAATGTGTACTGGTGTGCTAGGAGCAATGTATCAAAACACTTTCACAAGACATGGTGAGAGGCCTCAAAAAGAGCCTCCCTTTCATCAACTGATAAAGCCTATCACTAGCTGTGGAACAAAGGGAAAGAGTAATTATCAAACTAATCACAAGTACAGCTTCCTGCCATGCAAGTGAAATAATACATTCTTGTCAGAAGCCTTTCATCCAGCCATTTTACAAGAAATGAGAACAAGCTGTAAGAAGAGAAGAGACCACTAGGAGAACAGTTGTGTTACTGTAACTTTTTATCGCTGTCACACTACTTTGTCATTATGTTGGGTATACTTTTCTAGCTTCCCCTTCCAGGAGCTGCCAATGAATTTAGAGAAGTGAAATATAAACATTTATCATCTACCTCTTAAATTCAAAAAACCTGTCCAAATAACCACAGCTGACTAGCAGTGTTAGTCATCTTCATAAAACATAAAAGTGTACAGCAAAAGGATTCCGGTTTCCTAGGCCACGAAATATAACCCTTCTTCACTGGTTTATATTGATTGTTCTTGAAAACAATACAAGATATAACTTCCTAATGAGGTAGAATAATGATGAATTCTAAGAATCCAGTTTAAAAAAAAAGTACAATAAAAATATTTTATTGGCATTTTTTATTCTGATATGTATCAAGACAAGATGTATCTACCTGAAAGTGAAAGACTTCCCACTCTGTGTTGAGACTGAGAACTTAACTTGCTTTAAAAAGTTAAGTGAATGGTACAGCACAACAGCCATATTTATCAATGTTACATACTACCGTACTGTCAGTTGCATTCTTAAAAATGGAAGTACAGTTGTGTTACAGATGCCAAAAATGTAATTGCTATTAAAAATGTCTTAATGGTACAGTATACTCAGGTCTGCCTATAATCACCTCTCTACCCATTCTTCTTCTCCCCACAAACACGATTTATAGGGAAAGAAAAGCGTGTATCATCTACCCCTTTGCACAGGTCATGCATAATGTAATTACTATGATTTTCTGCACCTCAAAAGTGCAACCATTTCCCATAACTACACAGAGGAAGAGAATAACCGTAACTCAAATTACTGTACAAGAGACAGTTCTATTAGTAAGAATAGTAAGAATTACTAGTAGAATTAGTAAGAGCTCTTATTACCTAAGATGACATTGAATAGCTATGGAGAGCATTAGTATTTTCAATTCAGGTGGTTCTACACTCAATTATTAACCAACCCTACCTCACGTTCCCTTGGACACTAATTACTTCTGGTCATGTGACTCAGGAAATCTGAGCAAAACTGTAATACTGGTCCCACTGAGAACTACCTATCTAGGTAGAGGGGAAACAATAAGCCAAGGGATATATGCCCTAAGTGTAGCCCATGCTAACATCTTACTCACTGTAGCTTTAGTTGTTAGAGCCAAGAAGACAAAAGAAACAAAATTCTGCAGTATTTGGAGATTTTTCTCATACTGTCTTAGCAAGTATAACTAAGCATTCAACTAAATTTGGCATTCAACTAAAATGTTTTGCTTTGCAGAAAAATGCTGAAAAAACATTAATAAAAATCTCATGAAAATTGTTTTATCTGGTAAAAATCATAAGTATTAAAAAAAAAAAGGTAAGAAAAGCAATTCAAACCAGATGTTTTCATTATGTCTACATGAAATATTTGGCAACAAATTTCTCTCTCCACATCATAGGTCTAAAGCTTTAATTGGCAGACAGTAAAGTCTGATGGGAAAATAACTGTCTTTTAAATACCTAGGAATGAAAAGCAAATTGAGTTAGCACAGCGTAAGATGCAAGTAATTATAAGGTGTCAGTCCTGTTTTATACAGTTCAGTCTTTAAACAACATGTCTAGGGAAAAATACAAATCTCCTTTCTTCAAGTGACTCATGCTCTTTTCCCAAAAAGTAGTCAGGGCTATTACACATAACAGCAGCCTCTTTGCTTAAGGGTTTCTCAAATGTGGATGATACTAACAGTTAGTATGCAACAATGCACAATTTCCTCTTCCTCTTGTCAAACCCAAGTATCAGTAACTAGCTATGAGAGAACAAGTCTTCATTGGGCAACTTCCAAAATTATCTTTTCTGCAGAAACAATTTCTACTATTTCCGAGAAAATGCCCCCACAAGGAAACATAAAAGACTCACTGAAGTCTCAACAATATGTACTACGCAACTGCTATTTTCATTGATACGTTTAAAATTCTGCTCAAATGCAACTAATTCACTGAAAAGAAACAAAAAAAGGAGTTTTAGATGGCTCGTCTCACAGTTCCTGACTGATGCCACTTCTCAATTTCCCACATGTGCTGTTTTTGTACCATCACTTGTCCCTATGCCATGTGCACTGCTTCAGCTGTATTTCACCTAACAGAATCAACAGCAGAGAAGGCTTCTATAGAAGGGGGCAAGACAGGAAGCCAGAACTTGGCTCTCTACAACTACCTGGCAGGAGATGGTAGTCAGATGAGTGTCAACCTCTTCCCCAGGCAACCACTGAAAGGATGAGAGGACAAGGTGCACTACGGAAGACTCGGGCTGGACATCTGGAGGAATTTCTTTATGAAAACGGCTGTTAAACATTACAACAGACTCTCCTGGGAGGGGGTGGAGTCACCATCCCTGGTAATGTTCAAGAAAAGACTGTATGTGGCACTTAGCGCTGTGGTCTAGTTGACAAAGGTGGTGATCATTTAAAGGCTGGACTCAATGACCCCAGAGGTCTGTTAAAACCTAAGTGATTCTGTAGCTCAGTGTCAGATAACAGCTAATTTTTCTAAGATGGTCACATGATACTGTAAGGATTCTAGGAAATATTACCTATTCATTTAACTTTGACTAATTTGCACTTATAAACTTTTACCTTAGATCATTCCAGGTGTAAAAATTACCCAACAGCAAACACTCATCTCCATTCTGTGCAGGAAAGACAGATGATCCTGGTCCACAGCGGTACATTTACTCGAGCAAACTCTGATTATCTGCAAAGAAATGGCATCTGAATCCTTTGTGTAAGTAATGCACCTAAATATATTCTCAGTAGGATCACAGACACCGAGCTGATAAAAAAATTATTTGAGAACAGCTATTACGATCATTATTATCTTTTATTATAGGCCTCCACTCTTACTCCTAGCAGGGAGCATGCATTTAAATTACAATGTATTGGGTATCATGAAAGATGATAACCTTTGACTACTTAACTTCTCCAAAAAGGGATGGATTACATGTTTCTCCAATTTAGGTTGATGGTGAATTTGAATTTTCTGTCAGTGTATCTACAAGCATCTGGAGAACAGTATTTGGGGCTTCTTTTGCTTTTTCTTTCTCCTTCCTTACTGATTTCAGAAGAAGTGAAATCAGCATTCTTGCTTGCTACTCGGTTTCCTTTCCCAAAAACTGGGTTAAGATGTCTCCCTGCTAGCTTCCCAACACTTTAACTACCCATCTTATGCTCAAATCCTACTTGCTAACTTCTTTCCTGAAAATACTCATGGATTTTATACAGCCATTTTAATAACACAGTTCCTCTGCTTTCCAGTAGAAGTTGCACGCATAAATTCTTTCTTTCAATTTCCTCTTTCTTCCCTAGAGCCAGAACAAACAAGTGGGAGACTATCTCCGTTTGCCTTGCTACTGCCACCTCTGACTCAATGTGCCATGTGCAACTTAGAAAGTGGATGGTAGGTTTTTCCTGCAAGGATCACCTGACTGCCCACCCACCACTGTGCCAGTGACTCATTCACCTGCCCGACACACTGGTCACTCACTGCATGTACACTACATTGCACGCTGGCATTTTTTCTGTACTCCTTTCAGATGTTTCAAAAAGTTCCTAAGTTGCAGTATTTATTTGTTCACAGCAAATAACTGCAGCATCAGGGCCCAGGTCTTGCCACGTGGAACTGGCATAGAAAGAGTCCTTGGTAAATATTTTCCAATGGAAATTACCCGGCCACACCCAGTTAGAAGAAAAACAACAGGCTACTGGAAGATGTCGGAATTGCAAAATCATTAGCATCCACCCATGGTACTTCAGTAGTCAAAATGTACATACAAAATGTAAATATAGAGAGGCTTGTAATGAAACCTATAATAGAATTACTTCAGACTTAAAACACAGTTTATTTTGAAGCAAAACTAATAATAAAAATCACATAAAGTGCAATAAAGGCATAAATGTCATGTGTTGTGAAAGACAATTTTCACCCATCACTTAGAAAAGAGCATCTGTTACACCGACTTAAATGAAGAGTTAACTAGGGATTTTGAAGTAACAATCATGTTACATTTGAAAATTATGATTTTGTTAACTGGAAGTACCTAAAAGGATTTCTCTTCCAAAGCCAATACATTAGTTATAGCTTTTCTTTATAGAAACTTCAAAACAGTACAAATCAATCAACTGAATAACCTTTCTAGGGCAGAACTACATTTATGCCGTATTTAAGAAGATACTGACATATTCAAGAAAAATATCCTGACTCATGAGTACCTGAAACTGTCACGTAATCACTCTAAGTATTTCAACTTTGTATGTCTCTGGAGTTTCTGAAGTGTGTTGATGTAACGTAAGACATGCATGTTTCTTCTGATAAAGAATTTGGACTGTAGAAAAGCAGACCTGTTACAGACAGAACAGTAGTGAGGTCTAAGGAGTTTGCAGTTTAGACTACTTTCCCTGGTACACAATCAAAACGATATTATTAATAGTAAAGTCCCTTGTGAAAATGAACAAACTGTGATCTCTTCTACTTCAGGGTTCTTGTTTACTAGGTGTTTGTTTATGATAAGAAACCTGTTCTGGAACCATAAACAATTATTTCCTCTTAGCAAAAAGCATTTATGGATCTGAATGCAGAATCAGCAAGGAAATAGAGATGCTGACACTTCTTTTTACCCAACAGATCAGTTAATGACTGTGGCAGGCTAAGTATTTCTTGTTGCCTAAGGGATTTGAAGGCACATCTCTTTGTAAACTACTTAACATGCCTCAGCAAAGTCTAAAATGGGATTCCTATCTCACTCAGAACTGAACTGTATAAATTCTGGAGCTGAAAAAGCTTTCTGCTATTCCAGGACACAGGAATTTTACAGTATATGAGAGGTTTCACATGACTAAAACCACTAGGTCCAAGAACAGGCATTTACTTGTATTTTCTGTAAGGAAATTTCAGTTTACAAGACACAAGTACAGAATGTAGTATGACAGACTGCCCTTGTGTGCCGAGTGCCTTTAATAAGCCAGTCAGTGTGGGTGCAGAGGAATCACGTGCCTGAGTCACTCCTATCTGCACTCCATACACTAGAAGAGAAGAAGTTGCAGTCAGAGTTCAGACAATGCTTCAGTTTTGAACATTTAGGGAAAAAAACATTTTTTTTTTGAAAAGGACATTGCTAAGTTTAGCCATTTTTGAGGGTAACAAAGAACCAGCTCATTCAGAGATTTTAGCAAATCAGTCAAAATTGTTACTGCTGTCATTAAAACAGGGAGTTAGAGAAAGCTAATGAGACTGAGCTCTTTCTGACATGAGTATTCAGAATAAAGTTAAGAGAGATAAGGTACTTTGAGAGCAGAAAGGTGGTAGTTGGTAGAGGAAGGACTAGTTTTTATTTCAGGGGTGATGCTAATACACAAGAATAAACATTTCTCCTGATAAAATATCTTATTCAAGCATATTTTTCTATTTAATCCCTCTGGATTACATTGCCATTCATCTCCACATGAAGCCATAGGTCCAGCTTTTCTTAAACATGCACTCCATTAACAGAGGCTTCTACGAGCTTTCTGATTTACAGGCAAGTTTATCAGCTGCTATAGCTCTGTATCAGCCACTCCTCCTAGTTTTGTATCATCACACTGTATGCAGTTTTCATCCATTGAGGAGATCCAAATACAAAATTCACTGCTCCAGTGCTGGTTTGTGAGTGTCCAAAGTTCTCCAGACCCACAAACAAATGAATGCCATATAATCACATCTGTACACAGTTTATCATCCTTGACGTACACAGACGGGCAACTTTAAAGAGGTAATTCAACTAGTGTCTGATGTAGGTAACTTATGTAAAGTAGACACATTACACATGGAAAATTTCAGCTCCTGATGTAGATTTATTCTGCATCAACAGGTATACTTTTTGTCTCTGGACATCCTAAGTGTAAAATTCTCAATTAGACAAAATGTCAAGGTTGCACACTGTACTTTTTGAGTACAGAACTCCAGAAAGAACATAAGCAATTCAGGTAAAGCAAGTATATAGTTTGAGATTGTGGTGTCACAATAAAATAATGTATTTCTACTTCAATTACCTATTCACTTTATCAGCCCTGTATTATAGGATGAACTGAAATAACATGGTGACAGCTAAAGGACTGTTTGCACGAGCTGACAACGAAGAATAATTTTATTCATAGGATAATCATACATCTCTATGTACCAGAACAGTTATGGTTTTCTCCCAAGCATTTTTAAATAAACACCTAGTGCATTTGGACAATCACTTGTGTTGTGTTTAGAAATGGTATTCTCCAATTTAGTACACCCACTAAAACCACTGCTGCTTCCCTTCTCCACCTCTCTCCATCCCGAGTGCACCAGAGCAGAGAATGGGAGGCACAAAAGGTAAGGCTGAGGTAAGAAGAATTTACTGGAAACAGCAATGAGATAAGAAAACAAACAGTAGCTGCAACAATACCAATGACAGAGGGTACAAGGAAAGTATTCACAAGAATCACCCCACCCAACTACAGACAATACTGGACGGCTCTCTGCCTTGTTTCTTTGTCTGGAAGAAGCCCCTTCTACTTGGGAGACTGTCCCTTTCCCCAGCCCCTAGCAATGTTTGAAGTGGTTCAGAATAACCTCCATGTCCAAGCCATGCCCTCTCCTGGCTACTGATAAAATGAATCCTGTCCTGGCCAGAACCAGGAGAACTTTTCATTGATGTTGTTAGGGGATGACGCAGGTTGATCATGCAACATATGATAACATATGTATACTGTATGATAAGCATATGCATCCCAAGCAAAGAAATAACTATGACCCAGCTAATTCACTTTTTTCTTTAAGCAAAGATTGTGATGTAAGTTTGCTGGGGAGTAGTGTTACCAAGACAAAAACAGGAGGAATAGCACTGTGTAAAAGTTTCAGCTGTTTTTCTTAGACAAAACAACACAGCAAAGGGAAATACTAACGGCAATTGCAAAAAAAAAAAAATTGTGCTGGAGTGGTCTGCTCAGCACCAAGGTACTTAGAGTGGAGTGTAAATGAACAGCATTTTCACAAGGAATACGTGCCCAATGTTTACCATGGCAACCTGGCATTGGACCAGTATGGAAAACTGACCCTGAGGGAACAAGTCCAGAGAGATACTCTTCCATTATCTGAGACTGCATTGTGTGACTGGGATTGGTGTTACACTAAGCTGGCAAGTGAAGGTTTTAGAAATATGCATGTATAGCTACCAATAAAATATGCCTAGCATGAATTTTTCTGCAATAACATGCAGAGTCATCTACTTAACTGGTCCTGCATGGCTTATTTCAATCTCCACCCTCAAAGACAGACTTTACAAATAAACTATCTTCCCAAAGAACGAGTGACTAATGACAAAACTTGTTTTGCAGGGAATATGGATAAATAATAGTTATCCAGCTTGAATAAGATACCTCAATAGAACCCACATGAGTGGGTACATTTTGTCTTCTCCCCTCTGGTATTCAAAATTAATCTTCTTTACTTTGCCATGCCATTTTGTTCCAAAAATGGCAAACGCAGCAATGGTATTCTCCATGATAAAAACCAAACCAAACTAAACCAAAAAATCCCACAGCATATTTATACAGAGTAGTAACAGTAACTGCACAGATTCCAAAATATGCATCCACAGAACCTGGCCCAAAGGGAAGTAGATTGATCTGGAAGAGCAAAAGAGAAAAAACGGTAATTAAAATCATCACTGCATAAAATCAGCCTGTCAGGGAGAGACTGACAAGTTCATGCTAATGATGACCTGAAAATTGACCACAGTTTATTGATTTTGTGTTTAAAAAGGCTCAAGTGAAATAAATTATAAATTATACTTATTATATATATAAATTTTCATATATATAGCTAAATGAATGGCAAAAAAAGCCC
>VXAD01011614.1:45123-85227 GCA_013399195.1 Dicrurus megarhynchus | reverse complement strand
AGAAACTTTGAAAGAATCAGAAAGTTCAACATAGATGAACAGCAGAGGAAACATGTCAAATGTATTTTTGAACTATTTTTTTCAAAGAATCTCTTACAAAGCTTCATTGACAGTGGATGCTTCTCCTAGCATAAGCACTCTATTGTAAGTTGCTTTGAAATGGTATCCAAATAATCAAACAATAATTTATTTTTCTGTGATTTTGTATCAAATCTTATTTTGAGTAAAACAGATATTTTATAGAGAAATATTCTTGTGAAAAGAATGCTAAGAGTTTAGAAGAATAATCTAGTAGATGAGGAAGAAATGCTACAAAATCCACAGCAGGGGATAAATACAATAAAGAACAATCTTAAAAAAAAATATGACCCTTAATTCTCACAAAAATGAACTGAAGAGACCCTACCACTTTAAAAACACAGTACCTGTGGTCTGTGAGATTTCAATTGTAAGGGAATGTGTTATAACTACCAGAGACTTTCTTTGAGGGAAACAGAAAGGACTAAGAAAAGATTAAGGAAAAGGCTCAAGCAATTTATGCTGGTAAACAATTTACTCTAGTTTGATATAATCTACAAATATATTTACGCTGTTTATTCCAAAGGACTTCTGAGAAAAATGGGACCTTTGCAAAAATTGCAAGTTGCTATTAAAACACTGTTTAGGAACACATGCAGCTACTCATATTCAATGCTATCACAACAACAAAATTTTGTCACAATTACTTTCTCAAAGAGCTCGAGCGGACATATTTCTGTAGTAAGCAGACAAAAATATGTATTTCAATGTAGATATTGAAACATTACATTATAGTATGTATATATGACATGAGAATTATGTACTACCAATGCCTACTACAAAAGTTGCTGAGAGCAGTTGCGGATGCCCCATCCCTGGAAGTGTTCAAGGCCAGGCTGGATGGGGTGTTGAGACTCCTGGTCTGGTGAAAGGTGTCCCATGGTGGTGGGGGGTTGGAACTGATGATCTTTAGGGTCCCTTCCAACCCAAAGCACTCTGGGATTCCATGAATTCACCTGAGACACAATGCAGTCATTGGTCATAGTCAGCATGGGTTTAAAAGGGTAAGTTCTGCTCAACCAATCTTATTTCCTGTCAGCTTTAAAATTCAGAGTTGAAGCTGTGCTCTTGTTGTTTAACTGTATTAAAAATGCATAGATATCTTTAAAAGTATATAGCAAAGAAAAATCTAGTCCACTGACAACAACACATGGAAACATGTTAATTGCCCATGGTATTTATTTACCCCAGTGCAAAACCAAAGGGGCAATGGAAGTCAAACACAGGTCACAAGTGAGCTTGGCTGAACAACCTTATGCATTTTAAAACTTTCTTCCAAGTGTCAGAACTCCAGGGAGAGAAATATAGCAAATGTGAATAAAATTATAATCACAACAAAATATATTCTTGACTAGCTTTATACCTTGACAGTTTTAGATAACCTTACAGGATTGCACTGATCAAATGCTCTCTGTTAAAGTACAAAGTGCCTCCTTCATTTATGTTCAGTCTTTGATAATGTCTGTTCTCTGACTGCTGTAGTCCCATTCAAGGTGATCTTTACCGTCCTCTCAGACAGCATATTGATACCATTCCCTACATTGTTTTAGGCAACCTTAAGCACTAGGCAAGAATAAACACAAATCCTAGTCACATCAAGGCCTTTTAGAAAGTAATTTCATGTCCATCCCCAGAGGCACACACTTCACATAAATAACTCAAGTAATCTAGGAATTTAGAGGCCTGATCTAGGTAATTTTTGGTGCCTTGTTTTCACTTTCCAAGTTTTAAGCTAGGAGAAGGGAGAGAGAAGTAGAGCCTGAGAGCAAGATGATGGCTCACACAATTCCTGCCCATAGCACTTATTTGGGTTTTCTTGAGGCTGTCCCCCAGCACTTCCCAACTCTAACATGTAAGCAGTGGGCAAAGATGCAGAGATCCAAGAAACATTTCATGCCTCATGGCTGGAAAATGAAATACTCATGGGGCAAATGAACTTTATTTAACCAATTACTTTCTTTGTCTGAAAACCATTATTAGCATCCTGCAAAAGAGTTGCAATTCCCAAAAAATGAATTTCAACAGGTTATAGGAAAAAAGTGCAAATTACCTAAAAGGTGTATCTAAACATCTAATCATATAAATACCCACATAGGGATATATAAAAAAATACATATAGTTTACAAAGGGTTCTCAGTCTTTTGACTTAGTAGTATCAAGACAGCTTCCTGAGGGTAACTACGGTGAAGAATTTTCTACCACTCATGTTTCTGGTGGTAGGGAGCAAGATACTTCTTCAGTGTCTCCTTTTGTAGAAAAGGATAAAGTACTGATTTCTGGCTTTCTGACTTAACAAGAATATTACCAAACCCAGTTTCAACCTAGGATATCTTTTTTCGTTTTTCTTCTCTTCATAAAGTACAAAATGTTTTTTAAATACCAAAACACATTGTTTCATGTCATGTACCTTTGGAGTTACTTAGAAAACCCCAACACTGAAATACTTTTTCTAGCTGTGGACTGAAATCCTTCCTTTTCTTAACAAGGAGTTGTAATTTGTTCTTGCAAAAACTGTGCTCTCCTGTCCTGTATCTGTCAGTATGATTCTTTTTTTCACTTTTCTCCTGACTTAGAAGTGTTTTTTTTTCCTCTCTGCTCTGCATGGCATATCTGCCTACACTGTTTTTCTGTTAGGAAGCTGGCTTTCAGCTATGATATTCATTCATGGATAAATGTCATCCCCATATATTTTAAGTAAAATTTTCTCCTTTATATTTTCTTCCAGTGAAAATAATCACTGCTTCCTCAGAGGATGTAAATATTTTCTTTAGAACTACAATGTGAAACTGAAGCTGGTTTTAATCATTGTGCCAGTGAAATTCTGCGTAGCAATGAGAGAGATCTTGCTTCCCCAGTGCAGGAGCTGATCATTGCCTTCAGACTGGGTAGCAAAGGAGCAGTTCTGATTGTGTAAATACAGTGTCTACAAGAAGCCCATATTGCAGGTCACTGTTTTTAAGTGACACCCAACTTAAGAGACCTGAACTTTGCTGGAATAACTAAAATAGCTTATTAAAGAATTTTAACGGAGTGGCTTAGACTGCACAACAGTGGATACATGAATCACTTGGGAGAGCAAAATGCAACCATCTTTATTGTCTCTTCTTTAGCTATTTCATGACAGGTGGATGGAATCAGAGAATTTGGTTCTAAGAAACATTAATGGTGAGCTGCTTTATCCTCCCTTCCACTTATAAACCTGTGCCATAATAAGAAGCAAACTGTAGATACTCTGCTATTCAGCATGCCTTCTTTTGCTACTGGGTAGCTCCCACCACCCTTAAATCTGTACATAACAAACCTTAGTAGCATTGGCTACACTTGCCAGTGTTAATATAATAAAACATCCTGAGGTTCAGCTTTTCTCTGCAGAAGCTCACTAAAGATAGCACTGTGAAGCTCCATATGCACTTTTTCTTTCAGTAATTACCATGCCAGATGTGCTCAGTTTAAAGTAAAAAAAAAGAGTTTGTCATTTTTAGCTTTGTAAACACAAAACACCCACAGTGTCCCAATGGGTCTGTTTTGAATTGTATACTATCACCTGGATAGTGCCTATAAAACAGGAGCTTTTAAAGCCCTGGTGACCATATAATGTGTCCCTCATCTTGTTGTGTCTGGCCCTTGAAGTTCTCAATTCTTATGTAGGTGACACACAGAGATCAAGAACCCATCCTTCAGTTAACAGAATTAGCCATACAATATCTAGCTCTCACATTTTTCTTGATAGCAACTGCAGGCTTGACTGGCAGAACAGTTTTTAACAAAAAAATTTTAAGTATCAGTTGCAGAATGTGACACACTTTTTGCTCAAGCAGGTGAAATGTGGCTAAAGCTATGTAAGGAATTCTGCTCTCATCTCTGGGAAGAGATTTTTTTTCTTAAAAATCATAGCTGTAGCATTTGTTAACAAAATGTCTTACAAAATTTGAGCAGTGAAAAATAAACTCTGGAATTCTGAAATTCAGCAACAGCAGTGACAACTAGAATAGCCTTTTCTACAACTCCTCAGTCCTCACTAGGTGGTTGCTTTTTTACCAGTTTGTCCCTAGGTCTACAATGAGCAGAGACCTCATTAATGCTCACAGTGCATAGTAGAAGACTCCAGCTTGGTGGGCGTAATCTGATTTTTGTAAAAAATACATCACAATGAGTAATGAAAGCACTACAAGGTAAAATTTGGGGTTTTTTTCATGCAGTGTTATGTCCTACAGAGAATTTAAAAAATACAAGACATTAGTAGACTCAGCTTTTCAAAGATAGACCATTTTTTATTTACTTCCTTCTGAAATGAGGCCAAATCACGTATCTAAAAACCAAAAAAAATTGTTATCTTATGCCTATCAAAGAAAAACAGCTATTAGATGTTAAAAGCAGAAGTTATTCAACTAAATGGTGGAGTGCTAACTGTACAAGGACACATGCATTTTTATTTCTTGTAACCACTCAGATGTACTGTAAAATGGTAAAAGATTATAATATATTACAAAATCTGGAAACCATGACAACTAATCATACACTTGTTGGGGTGTGTGAGTAGCTATCGAACATCATGAGTTGTATATTGAACCTCAATGATGCAGAAATCATCTCCAAGGATACAAGAGCTGGATTTCCACTTGTACCTATGTTCCCTCCCTTACACAGGGTACATCTGCACATATAAAAGTGTAAATACACAGTGATTTGTCTATATATCCCTGTGACCTCAAATTTAATTCTAGCATCCAATGATTACTGGTCAATAATCCAATTATTATTTCTTAGCATGGTTGTTACTTATGCTGTCATGAAGGCAGAATGAATATATACAATGAAATTAAGTGGCAGGCTTGATTCTTTAAAGTTACATATTACGTATACTCTTGTAGATTCAGTACATGTATATTGGCTAAGTTCTGTGAAGTTTTAATTAAAATATCATGAAGAAGAGACCTGTTTCTATTAAACCAAAAGAAAGGGTAGTAGGATGCAAAAAGGATCTTTATCTGCCTGACCTATGGTCCCTCAGGCACACATTTCACTTTCTGAACAACAGTTTCACATGTGAAACAGATCATTTATTTTAGAAATTCACTAAGGTACTATCAGGTAATGCAAACAAAATAAAAGATCCAAACATCAAACCTACTTTACTTTCAACTGACATAGTAACTGAGCTCAACAGCTTAATAAATTAATAAATTAATAAATTTCTTTGAGGGCTTACTCCATACAAATAGCTATATAAACAAAATTATCCAAATAAGAAAAAGGTTTAAGAAAGCAGTAGGAGAAACGGATGATAATGATGTAATATATTAGATTCTTGGTGATATTTCAATCCATCCAATATTGCTTAACAGTACTTCTCAGTCGTATCATTCAATAAAAAAATTCAGACCCTGCATTTCATAAAGAACAGAGGTCCATACAGCTCACTTTTGAACAGTTC
Organism: Dicrurus megarhynchus; assembly: GCA_013399195.1. Classification (NCBI taxonomy): domain Eukaryota; kingdom Metazoa; phylum Chordata; class Aves; order Passeriformes; family Dicruridae; genus Dicrurus; species Dicrurus megarhynchus. The sequence continues at coordinate 79,715 of VXAD01011614.1, read as the reverse complement.
TTACCACGTTTTCATTATCTTAAGAAAAAGATTTAAGAACAACTCAGTGAGCAAGACAGATAATTTCAGGAACAGTTCACAACATCCAGGGCTTTCTGCCACTCTGGAGAAAAAATACCCCCAGACCCACTCTCTAAAGTAGAGTGAACTTCGAGGATTTTTGTATAATTAATATTGTATAGGGAATAAATTTTAATAACTCCCAGAGAAATGATGGCACTGAACACTCACCAGAAGGTGGGCTCAGTCATGCCTCCAGTAGTAGACAAATGGGGTCAAGCTGCCATTGTACATTTAATCACATTTGACTTCTTCAACTCTTAGATTCAGTTTTAATGCACCTCAAGATGCTGCTTAACTTGCTTTTTTCTAGCTGAGGAAAAACACTCTGAATTTGAAAGGGCCAATAAACATGAATTTGAGAGTCATGTTCACCTAAACATCTCTTTCCCAACAGGGCTCTCCTGTTGGGAAACAGGAGAGGACGCTCCGGACTCATCCCTAGCTCTAGGAGCACTCCCAATCTCTTTTGGCAATTTTTTTTGCTAAGTGTCCAGGAATCTGGTGTATGATGTTTCAAGATCCAGAAGTGTCACTGGAATCATAGTGATCTTCCCAATGTCAAACAAGTGGATGATGAAAAAATTGTAGAACGGGCAGCACCTAAAATCTCTCTTGACATTCCAGTATTGATTTTGAACACAGAATATTCTAAGCACACAGCAGAGCTTGATAACGGAGAGGAAAGGTCTAATCTGGTCCACCCCACAGGCCTAGCACAATTGTCATGCAATACCGAGCCTAGGAGATGTGCTATTGCATCTTTCCTCTAACAACCGTGATCCAAACCTAATTCACCTACCTATTTTTACTACACCTAAGTACATTGCTTCAGCTTCAACTGCCTGGAGAGAGTCTCCCGCCCTATCTTCCCTCCAGGTCCCATGCTATATTGGTGTTCAGGCTTGCACTCTCAGTGGGAAGTGGAAAGTATCCCCTTCCTATTTGCAGTCTTGTGTGGATTCAGCCATAAAAAAGCAAAATTCAAGTGCCTGTCATCAGCAGCATTAATAAAACAAATCTATTGAACCAATAATTTTAAATACTTCCACAGCTCCCCATTCACAGTGTTCACATACCAAAGTCTTTATTTAGAGATGCAGCCTTTCTTCTGTAGAAGAGTAGGTCAGGTAGCTAATAGCAACAGATTAACATCTGAAAATATTTAACAGTGAAGTCAACAAGTTAAAATTCCATTCTGGAATATGGACCAAGTCTGATTCAGTGATTTTCCTCAGGGACTGGTCATATTAAAGAACAACTTCAGAAGCATTTTCACTTAAGCAAGAAATCACACTCTCTCAGATAGTTTATCAACTCTACCTGATTATGAACGAACCTGTTACTTTGAATTTGTGTCACAATAGGTGTCTACTTTTTACTAGCATTTTAGGTAGAGAGAAGCAAAGCAGATAAGAAAAAAGGATTACCCGGCTTATATGAAACCCCAGTTCCACTTTAGCTCTGGCTAAGGAAAGAAAAATTGCTTTATTACTGGTATTCACGCTGCTGCCTACCTAAGATCAGGTTAACTACGACTACTAACTTAAGCCTTCAATGTAAGAGGATTTAACACTGAGAAAAATTCTCTGTAATTCTCTTACCTCTATAAATGGCTCCAAGGTGCTTACTGAAGGAGCTCCTTCCACCTCTTAACCATGGGTATGCTTGCAATCACATTAATTGCTCCACCTTTTTTTTGCCTTCTTTCACATTCTTACAGCTTTAGACTCACTCAAAGTCTTTTTACTGCAATTCAAACTTTCTGCAGGACCATCCACTTTGTATGTACCTGTTGCTGTTCTAAACAGAGGGCAAAAAAGGCTCATAATTAATGATTTAATTAATCTATTCTCTGGACCTTTTATCTCCATTGGGCTAGTGAAGCAGCTAGATTTGAAAACAGAAAGCAAAAACATGGAATGCTTTGCCATTTGAATGGTTATGTCATTTTAAGTGTTAATTATCAACTAGATGTATTTTACTCCTTCAGGACAACTGTGGGACTGTACTTGTGTTGCAACCCTTGCAAAGATGGAAGGTTCTACCGTACAAAAAGCATAACCCCAGGCTACAATTCATCTTTCCACAAAGTCTAAAGGAAAACCCTAAAGTAATCACCACATGAAAACAAAACACCGAACTTCGGCTCCAACGCAGCATGTTTAAGGATGGCAGAATGCTATGACTTAATTGTTTTCAATTCCACAGCAATTCCACATACCGCAAACAATTCTCTCTATGTCCATGTGGAACAGAAGGTATTTGAAAGAACATCTTAACTTTGAAATACTGTTGCAACAGGAAGGAATACACTCCCTTCTCCTCCAAAACTATTAGTTTTGCCATCTTGTAGAAGGGATGGGAAATAAATAAATGTTAAAATTAAAAATAATTAGAGAAATTGTGTGAGGACAGTAAAAAATTGGTATTTTCAAGAAACAAATAAATAATATTTATACCTCCTCTAGCTCTTACACTGCACTTTCAGAGACAGATTTTGGTCTGTTGTGGTCATATAAATTGAATTCAACTCCTTTGCTTAGGACTGAATTACTTGAGGATTACCAGCATAACCAAGATCAGAGGCTCATGAAGTAACTTGCCTGAAGGCCGTCATGAATACAAAATACCAGAGAAGAAATCACAGGTCCAGTCTCCTCTTACATCAGTCTTCATTAATGCAAAAGGCAGAATATAATCCAATTCACTGATGATGCAAAATAGAGTATTTTCTAAGAGTTCCTTACTGACTATTTGGACCATATTGAACCATCTCACGGTCTGATAGTGTCATCATTCATGCTACAAAATGTGCACAGCACACAAGAAGAAGGTTCAAGCTATCTGAACATAGGAAATACCAGAACCAATTTTCCCCTCTGGTGCGCATGCATTATGATACAGCTGTGAATTACAATACACAGGGTGGATGGTGTTCACTGAAAAACAATGAGTCGATAGCTTGTTTTCTGCTAGTTGTTCAGTGTTTGGCCTGGGGTCTTATTTACTACACATACTGCACGATACTGCTCTACAAAGAGAATTCTTAATTTTCTCATTAGGTTTTTTTTTATAATATTCACTGGTATTCCAATATTTAAAATTATGAATATACTTATTTTTACAGTGTATTAATCAGATAAGCATATGCCAATTTTAGAAAGCAGCAGCTGAGGAATAGTGAGAGTAAAGTAAAAGAAGTAAACTTCAGAAGCTTCCTTAATTAGATGGTTTACTTTCTAAGATGCTTATTTATCAGCTGATTATGAAAACAATTTTGATGAAACCTAAAGGATCTGATAGTTTTAAGATATTTGCCAGGTCCTAACCACCGAAAGCTACAGAAAAGCTAGCTACCAGACAAGAATGACCCTCAGCTACAACAAAAGAAGTGAATGTTTCAAGTCTCTCACAGACCTCAGGCAGGCAACACCAACTGGTGAACAAAAATTCCAAGCAACTAGCCATGTACTAGCCAACAAGCAGCTGTCTCTATAGCACATGTGCAAAAGATACTGCCCTTGGGGTGAACCTCCATGATAATGAAAGGATATGTATGTCTGAGAATCAGGGAACTCTTGTCGAACCATCAGTGTTTGACAGAATATCTCATGTTGGAAGGGACTCGTAAGGATCATCAAGCAAGCTTCTGGAATGACTATATAAAACTAAACCACGCAGCTAAGAGAGTTGTTCAGAGGCTCCATGAACTCTGGCAGTCTTAGTGCCCCATTCCATGTGACTGACAATGGTTTCAGTGAAGAACCTCTCATTCACATCCAATCAGAACTTCCCCTAACTCAGTTCCATTCCTTTGCCTTGCGTCCTGTTGCTGGTCCTCAGAGAGGTAACACCAGCGACTGCCTTTCACCTGCCCTAAGAAGATGTAGATGGTGATGGGATCACCACTCAGCCTTCTCTTCTCCAGTGGGAACAAAACAAGTGACTTCAGCTGCTCCTCATGCATCTGGCCCTTGGACCCTTTCACTGTCTCAGTCACTCTCCTCTGGACATGCTCTAGGAGTCTGACGTCCTTCTAGGAATGAGGCACCCTTACGTAGTACTTAAGGTAAGGCTGCACCAGCGCAGAGTAGTTTGCTCCAAAAGATGATGCTAAGGGTTAAAGGGCATTTCCTCCCTCTTGTCCCTATTATGTTAATATGTCTGATGATTTGGACAATTTGGTGTACAGCACAGTTCTTACAAAGCAAAGTAAGGATATCGTGAATTGCAGCATGGGGGCATGAGTGCCCTGATCAGCTCTGACGTAGAAGAAAACGTCAGCTGAGAAGACTGAAATTGTAAATCACTGGATGTGGTTCCAGGTTTACTTTGGAACCCCTCTTAAGCTTCCATAAACAATGTGTTACACGTGCTTGCTAACACAACAGCCGTAGCTAAGCTCAGGGGCAAACCAGAGCAAATGTGAAGAGCTTGGTTACACAGTAACAGAGTTTAGTTTTGGTCACGACTTCAGGTTGGACAATATGATGTCCTATTCTCAAACCTTCATTCTGAAAGCCAAATTCTTTACTAAAATTTTCCAGGAGCACTTATTGATAAGGAAATCTTGAGTTCTGTGGAAAAACATTGGTCCAAATGATTCACGTTTTACAAAGCTATCATCAGTTGAAATTGGAGTCCTATGATAGCAGGATAGAACACTGATTTTATATATACACATTAATGTGAAGTGTGTTTGTGCAAACAAATGAGAGGTGTCACATCTACTAGGAATACAAATATTTCAGAACATTAAATCACCACTGTAAGTTCATATTGATATGTTGGTAGAGGACTATAAGGAAACAATTCAGTTTGAATGACATATATATAATTTGGCGGAGAATTACTGTTGGACTTGTCAGCAGACCTTAAAGAGGAAATTATTACTGTCATTGTTATTCTGTAATTTAAATGAGGCCCACCTCAACCATGCAATATGAAGTAGATTTTAACATGCTCTTTCCCCGAAAGACCTCACCTACACAGACAGGTTTACAGAGTGGCCAGTAAATGGAACACAGGCGAAGGCAGCTGAGGCAGACAGCACACACCTTCCACCTTGCCCTGGTGGGTGCTTCACCAGGAAAGCTGCTGTGTTCCTTTAACTGCTCACCTGACAGAGCCCAGCCCTAGCAGAGGCTGAGTACTGCAGCCTTGGCCAAGGCTCCCAGCCCCTGAGGCTCCACGGCCCATGCCCTCAGCCTTCAGGCTACCCCAGTACTCTGCCCCTGTGGCCACCCATGCACCGCCTGCTGCCAGCTGCACGCTCCTGGGATGTGCAACACCCACCAGCTCAGCACGAGGGGCACTGCCATTAGGTCTGGGGGCTCACAGGATGGACTTCCCAACATGATACTTTGTTCAGCACGTTGTCATCTGCTGCTACAGTTTCCACTGCTCGCTATGCTGCAGAGTGGTTTCATAAATCACTTCAAGAGCACTTGAGGACAAAAGAGCTGCTTGTACTTTCTCTCCCGCCACCCCCCCTTCCAGTAATACACAGCACATTTGTTCAGGGATTCATTAGCAAAGCACTCTTTAACATTAATCTAGAGAAAAAATCCAGCAGTGGTTCCTTAAGCTATTGCTCCATTAACATTGGGAGTAACTAGTCTGCAGGCTGGAGATTGCAAAATGCTTTGTCCTTCCTACTTTGCAAAGCATTATAACTCATTAACAAGCTCTTGCTAATTGAATTTGATTTAGTGTCAACACTGTCACAATCACACAGAAGCACACGACTAAAATTTCAATCCTACTTGCTGTGATCATTAAGTCCAATTGTCAAACAGAAGCTCTGCCTTTGTGGTGAAGGTTGTCAGATCAGACTCACAGGGGCTCTGCATTTCAGTTGCTATGTGAAATACATAAAAAGTGACAAAAGCTACCACCTAAACTGTAAGATTAATAGAGAAGTTCATTAGTTAAAATTACATGAATAAATGCTGCTGTTGGCTGCTTCTTCTGTTTCTGATCTCAGTTATCCTCTTCAAAACACAAAACCCTTTAGACCAATAGAGATTTGAAAGAATGAGTGTGCTAGGAAAATGACTGGATATTTCTCTTCCATATAAATCCCCTTTCAAACAGAACAAAAATATGGAAGGACAAGGTGGATTCAAAGTACATCACTGATAACTACAGATTTTTTTATATACTGAGCTTGCTGGTAGATTTAGGCTAGATTTTTCTTCTTTTGGCTCTTTGTCCAAATCAAATAGATAAGCAGCAAAAAATTGTTTCACATACTCACTCTAGGGGCTTTTGGTAAATAATAATACCATTACTAGAAATAAAATGAAACAAAAGAAAATTAAATCCTAAGAACAAGTATTGTTTAGACTGCAACCCTTAATGAAACCAGATGGAAAATATACGAAGTCTGAAGGTTCTATTCAGAGTTGTACAGAATCATTCATGGTACTGACCATCCAAGCTGATTTTCCACTTTGGCCCATGACCGGCCTAAGGAAATACACTCTTCCTTTTTAAAACCAGTGAGTATTTTATCATTTATATAAAGCAGAATTTCTTCTCTCTCCTGAGGGAGAAGTTAATGAACCACTGGAGTTCACATCACATCTCTTTATTTTGGTATTTTACATACAGGCACAAATGTACCCCTCACCAATGTGTGTGTGGGGCCTCTCTACCTCAGCAGCAGTGTCATTAAACCTCTATCTCAAAGATCACAGGAAAGTGACATAAATACTGAAATACTAGAAAACTATGAAGTTGTAGTCTTGCAGTTGGGGGATGCCTGCCTTATTGGCACCAGTCGATACTGTGAATCTATTTTAAAACTCCTCTGGAATCTCACCTGAAAACAAACAAACAAAAAAAAAACCCAGACAAAATAAACAATTAAAAGACTCCCCAAACCCACAGTGAAAATACTGAGATTTGACGATTTTATGTTGATCCTTCTCCTTATCATCTTCCACAGCTAAGTTCCTGCATTACAGAAATTCAGTCATTATATTCTCCATATTTCATCCCATTTTAATTCCAATTATGGCCATGTGTGTTTTCCCTGCAGTAGATCCCAAACATTCTCCAGATTAATAAAGCTTCTCAATTTTGCTATGTCAGTACATCCCTAATAATCATGCCATAGTCATTAATGGAAATATTCAATAAAGTCAGCACACAAATTGATACCCAAGGAACTCCCCTAGAAAAACTACTCTATTCAGTCCATTACTGGATGTCCCTGTCAGCAATGTACCAGTTACTTTCTCTTACAAGGAATCCCAAAACCCTGAGATGAAATAAACCCAAGTTCATATTCTAGATTAATCCATCTTTTCCACCGATAACTGCCTGTTTATTGTCTACTTGTGTTTTGAATGATGCTTATCAAACACTTAAAATTAACTTTGAAAATCCCAAATTATTTCAGGGAAACATTTCTCTCACAAGAGTACACTCTCAAGAGTTACCGAGAGCTTTCTGTCAAGAGGTGGAGGCAAAATAGTTCTCCCCACAGATGTACTCTGCCACACCCATATGTGCAATTTTGGCCTCAAGCTGAGCTCTTGTGGAGCTCTAACGCAGCACTGCTCTGTGCAAGATGGACATACCCTAAATGTCTCGACTATGAAAAGGTAATGACTGATGTTTGGAAGTTTCCTTTCTAAGATCACTGTTCATTGGTGTCACACACCGAATAATTTTCAATTGCGTAGAATTTCCGCTGGCAAGTTACAGCCTCACATTTTCAAAAGCTTTGGTCGTAAGAATAGCACAGTAAACTATTGAGGAATATTTTGATATTCAGAGGACAGTCCATTCAAAAGCTGCTTTGCATAAATGTGTCTGAAAATACTTACTGCTGGTCCAACGTACATAGTTCATCTTGCAGAAATATAAAGCAAAACAATACCTGAGCGATCTGCACGTTCTTCTGTCTTGCTATCTAAAATCATTGGGGTTAGCTCATTTTTCCCATTTGTTGATGCTAAAATGCTATTGTGCGTTTTTTAAATGCAAAACTGCTCCCCACATCCTTGGAACTTGCTAGTCTTCTTCTTCAGTCTAAAACACATGCTCTGATGATCCTGCAGTCTGTCCTTTCCAGACAGGCAGTGAGTACAATAACGTGTCTGTTGGACAGTTCTTTGGTCTATCAGATTCCAAATTTCTTTCTTCCCTGATGAGCTGGAAATGATTCAGCTTTGATAAGAGGCAATACTGTGCTGCTTACAGATTGCTTTCACCCAGGCTGGCCATTTCCTTTCTCTTTTCATGAATTCTATGGACCCTTACTCTGTGTCTATGAGAGCATCCTTCCCTATGAGGGTTTTAGTGACAAATAGCTGTCACTTCTCCAGAACTGGCTTGTAGAACCTTAACAACCAGCTCTCTCTTTTCCCTCTGATCCACCTTGAGTCTACAAAAGTGTGCTCTTACTATCCAAGGTCAGAATAATGGGACGATCACTTGCTATCTTTTGTCCCTATCCCACCTTGTGCATAGAGAGACTCAAGATGCTTCTGAATTTTTTCTCTTTTCCATATCAAAATCTCTGGGTGGGAGAAGAACTCAGAAACCTGTTTAAGCATTTGCTCCCCCAAACTGCGTGTGGGCTGCTGCCTCACTTCATTCTTGCCACCGTCTAGACTATGCCGTGAAAAAATCTAGTCCTTATGTAAAAGAAACAGACCAGACATCTCAGTTGTCTAGTATCTATTTTTAAATTGTGCAACTTTGTGTCATTCCAGTTAGCAACAACTAAATGAAGTATAAAAAGATGTCCATTTTTAAGCTGCTGAAATCCAACCACTTACATAAGACATGACTAATTACCAAGAGGAAACCAAACTTCCACAGTACAATTTTGCTGTTTCAAGTTCTGTATACCATTGTCCCCATCATCTGGCCAGAGGACCTAATTGCCAATTGCCTGACTGGCAATGCAGGGATAGAAAGACTTGGGTTAAGATGAACAAAGTCATCAGAAGAAAGGCTGCTGTTCATCCTTAATTTGGTTTGATGCTTTCTGATGTTTCTAAGATTGTTACACCTAATGATTGAATTATCTTTACATTGGGAGATTACAACTGCTGGTATGGCACTACAGAGATGAAAGGGGCCCACAATGATCAAGTCCAACTCTTAAGTGAATGGCCCATATGGGGGCCTTGAACCCACCACTGAACCTGGTGTTATGAACAGCATGATTTAACCAATTAAGTTCTCCCTATTTTCAGAAGGAAGATGATGAAAAGACCATAATGGGACTATTTAATATACCTCTCCTGATCTGAGAAGATTTTGCATTAAACGTTTACTGAACCAAAACCTTTTTCGTAAGTAAAAAGATCAGGAATTTACACACACATTTTAGTTATTGTCTCAGTAAGACCTTGGTATTTCAACATGACAAAAATTCAAGACAAAGTCAGAAGTGCAGTAAGTCACAATGATATTATGCCCTTAACACTGAAACAGATGTTTCTAAGATAATTCCTATAAAACCATATGTCACTTCAGTAAATAAAACAGCAATTCTTAACAAAGAGTAAGTAATTTCAGACCTGCAATCTTTTGGTCATGGTATTAATGTTCAAGAAACATGTTAATGAACTGTACTGTATAGTCAATGTATCATACAAAACAATGAAGATGTATTTTTGCATTCAAGTCTAAGGATCGATAGCATAATGGAAAACACTTATGTCTAGAGTTAAAATAGTGCAGAAATTTCAAGAGAACTGCAATACGAAGTTTTACATGGTTGCATCTCAAGTTACGTATTTTTAAGTGATGTGGCCATTTTTTGAACTTTGCATGTCAACAATTTTGGCACTGCCATAGGGAACTTCATATTAAAAATATTCCTGAAACTGTTTACATTTTGAACTGTTCACAACATAGTTCTCAAGTAGCTAACCACTTCAGTTCAGCATGACAAACTTTTCAACACAGCTGGAAGTTGTGGTATAAAGCTTGTGAAGTTTGAAGAAAGTGAAAAGAGCCCGGAATGACAGATCGATTTATAGGAATACCTGCTTAGATTGAAAAATTCCCAAAAACGCAAAAAACCCCATATGGCTTCATCTCTCTAGATCTGGCAAACATCATATAAATATATCTGTTCTAAAGTGGGGAACAGACACCCAAACCCATGTACAAAATCTGGAAACTGCCAATTGAACTCAAGTCACAGAAGAAACTGATTGAAATTATGCCTGACCAGGTACCTGGCTTCATCTACTGCAATCCACTGACTGCAAAGGACTGCTGAAGTTGTTTTAGATGTGGTAGGAAGGTATTTTTCTACCCTGTGAAAATCTTGGGCATTTCACAGGCCTTCTCATTCTGTAATAGGAAATTACCTCACAGAATCTTCTGAGTTGGAAAGGACCCACAGGGATCATCCAAGTCCAGCTCTTCAGTGAACAGTCCATGCAGGAAGCAAACATGCAACCTTGGTGTTAATTAGCACCATGCTCCAAACAACTGAGCTAACTTCCGTGGCTTAAATTCAACGTCCCTTTAGAAGTAGCCTATGAAAAATATGTCAGATATACCAGCTTTAAAATAGCTCAGGACTTGGGTAAATCACTTACACAAATGTAACAAAATTTAATTCTCCGTCCTGCTTCTTCCAAGTGAAGATAAAATCTGCCTTCTTGTAACGAAGATGATCTCCTCACTACTTATCCATTTGCTGTTCTGTCCCACTTAGGGTTATAGTACCTTGAACTAATATTGAAATACTTCTTGCAGTAGATACTCTAACAACTACACGAAAAGTCCATCTGGCTGGTTTACCCTCCAGCAAAGACTGCTTGCCACAGGTTTTGCTAGTTCTCACTTTCTGTCTTCAGGGCTTTTGTTCTGATCCAAATATTCTGTCCTTGTAAATGTGACATGCCTGTTCCCATAGGCAGTTTTGATTTTGAATAGTAAACATTTTCAGACTGAAAAAAACCCCAAAAAATCACAGGATATGTTTAATAAACTCAAAAATTTAGGAATCTCAACCAAAATCAATTGCTTTTCAAAATAACAGTCAATCTTATTTCACCAATATCATCACTGTGCAAGGAAAGTAATTTCAGTACTGTCTATCTCACTGAAACGCTACTTATGTTGTAGTGTCATGTCCCAGATTTGATTATAAAATATGACAAAATTGAGGACCTAGAGGTGCAATTAATTAATGTAGAGGAACATAAGGCAAAGGTTCTTTTACTCCCTCAGACTTTGAAGTTTGGTTTTTTTTTAACTTGGGTTTAGTATCACTTCAATAATAACACTTAATAGTACTACAACTAGATCTGCCCACTGAGACAAACAATTTTGGGTCCCAATTCAGTGTTTATCAGCACAGTTTCTAATCACTGTCTGGCGGTTCTGTCTGAGCCCCACAAGTTACTAGGTGACTTACACTGTAGAAAACACAGTTTACAGTTTTCCATTTGCTCTAATTTTCTGCTTTAAAACTAAGAAGCTCTCTGAGTGACCAAAATGCTTTTGTGGTGGGTCCCAGTTTAATTCCAGCACTGACACTATCCCTCTTTCCTTGGGCACTCTCAGAGTTTGAAGACAAGCCCAGGCATATATCCAGTTACTTAATTAAAAATACATCACAGTTATTTCAGAAAACGTCTCTGATTTCTCTAGGCTACAGTGTTTCTGTTAAATGTCTAATAAACTATCATGCACTACAAGCCTTAAGAAAAGTGTGGATCATTCACATGTTCACATGCCTTAATACTGTGCCAACACAACAACCCACTCCGTGTCTCTCTCCTGACGTTACGTGCAAGAAAAACTCTGGGGCAGACACTTTTTTTAAAAAAATAATTTAGAAGAGAGAAAAATCAGGCTCCAATTAGAAATTTACAATGGTAAAGCTCAGTCAGAATTATTTTTTCCCAGACTGGATATCAAGTAGAATAGAAGGTGCCCACTTTAATGTACTCATGAATTCATTACACCAGCTGGATGAAGCTGTATGAATCACTGTCAGCTGTATGATGCCATGGGTGTTACACAATCCTAAATGTGAAATTGACGAAGTAGAATGTAAAAAAATAACCTGGATATAATTCCTTTATTTACAGTCTAATTCATTGGAAATAGGTCAATTCGAGTTATGGTCCAAAGTTCATGTCTTCCCATATACAAAGGCATTGTATTTGTTGATTATTGTTGACTTTTCATGGTGGAAAATGAGTTTTTTGTTTTTGTTTTGTTTTGGAGTCTTTCTGGCCTGAAGCTTTGGAATGCTCTTTCTCTTATGCTTTAGCACCCAGAAATCACCAAGATGCCTGCAGCTATTGTCACACAAAGCATATACTAGCCATTGTATCTACCCAGTGGGAAGACTGTCTCCATCCAAGTAATAACACAAGTACCTGTGTACCAGCCAACAAAGCCTTGGCTGGTCTAAGACTACAGTGCAGTGTGATTACTGATTTGCTGATTCTACCACATATTATACTCCATTTATTAATCTGTCCAGCTGCAACTTGAAACTAATTAAACTAACTTAAAATTTATTTTCCACAATTACTCTTGCAGAAGGCTAAAACCATGGAAGTAGAGGTCATCTATTATTAATGAATAACTTCATAAATGTCCAACGAGGTTCACTTGACATGGTTTACTACAGTAGCTTAAATGCCTTATATTGATATAGAAGCATGCAGGAGCCAATCTGGTTCCATCTAGTGGAAGTTACTTGACTTGCTTGTAATTTAAATGCTTATAAAACATTACCAACCTTACACTAATTTACATATCTGACCAGAACTGAATAAATGATTAAGAACTGGCTAAATGCATCCAAATATAGGCTAAATAACCCATGACACCATATGAGAAAGCAGAAAATTACTTACAATCTCTGGAGATCAAGCCTAGATCCACAGTAAGTAGTTTCTGCAGAATTGGGTTCCCTACCCTACCCTAGTGACAGGTTGAGACTAATTAGTACTTCTCAAATGACAAGCACACCATTGGCAGCTAACACCAGGCACAATTTCCTAAAGGTCCTTTTTTTGACTTGTTGTGCTTGCATTGTAATATTAAAAGACTGTGGTAATTTAAGGAAAAAAGACCTATAGTATTAATTAGATAATGCAAATCTATGTGTTTACATTAGGTAAGACGTCTGCATGTGTCTGTGTATACTCTTACACAGGCATCCTTCACTGCTCAGTTGCAAGAGATACGAATCACTGCCCTGGGTGAGAAGAGTGAGGTGTTGGTCTTGGCCTTCTCAAGCATACACTGTACTGCCTGTAAGCATCCCCTGCATGTGGAGTGCCTTCCAACACATGCCTGTGACAGTGAGTGAGGCCTGTCACCACCCAGCTGTGTGTACCCCACCACAGGTACCTGACCTGCAAAGCCCATGCCAAGTAAAACTCCACACTTCAGATTTTCACTTGTAGTACCTTAATGTTACACTGACCGTAATGGAGCTACTAACATGCCTCAACTGAGAGCCTGGTCAAGTTTGCTTCCATCATTTCACATTTGAGAATTACAAGATTAAAAATGTAATTTTTTTTCTTTTAACTGGTGTATATATATATATATATATATATATATATATATATACTTTTGAGTTCCACTTTATATAGGTTATTTATTAATACAGTCACACTTTAACAGCATACCAGCTGTACAAGGATAATTTTTTAAAATATCTCTGATGACCACCTCACCTTGCCTGCAAACATTCACTGTAAAGCACCTTCACAGGGTTCAGAATGTGATGGTGACACCTTGCATGTATAGAGTAACATTTGCTTTTTTTCTGAATTCTTCAGTTGCGAATACACAAGGTTGAGACTAATGAATTGCATTGTCTGGGTCCACAATATGAATTCCAGAACACTGGAGGTTTAGAAATGCTTGCAATACATTTATTTTTATTGATGACTCAGAGTAGTATTTTGTATTTAAAAACTCCCAGAACGTTAAACACCAGAACATTTCTAATTTGCCTTTTTGTGGTTTTGCCTTAAATTATGAACAGAAGATTGAAAGCTACAGGTTACTTATTATGAAAAGAAATCTGTTATGTTCTAATTGGATCTTCTAGGGAGAACAAGCAATAGTTCTGTTTATAGACACATTCATTTTGTCACTTTCCTGTATCACTAGATAATATAAGAAATATTACCATCATTATCATCATCATCATAATCACATTGACTTTAATTTCTGTAAAATTAATGTAAATTAATGTTGCAGCCACACATAGAAATAAAGCAATTTTTATCTGATTCGTTCATTTTTCAAAAAATGCTGTCTGTGCTGAATTATATTTAATTTTGCATTCTACCATGTTATACACATTCAATATCATAACTGCAGATTGAATTTTGATACATGTTTCTAGGGGCAGAGATGGGAGGACAATGGAGCCTACTAACATACATCAAAAAGGATTTGTGAGTTTTGCTACTGAAACATTATAACTTGTTTCCCAATTCACCACCTACGGTGCAGCTACAGAAGTTTTAATAGCCAAAATGAAAATTCCTAGTTCAAAAACTTCTGAAAGCCTTTTATTAGAAAACACCTAATCAGGTATCCTCTAGAGCAGATCAGCCAAAAAAGTGCTTTCTGGCACTTTCAGTCCTCACACACAAAATAAGGTCCTACTGTACAAGAAATACTGATGACCTGTAGTTCCCTAGCTTTCAGGATATTTTAAGAGGTAGCTGAAATGTTAGATGACCTGGTCAAAATGGGGGACTGGAAAAAAAAAAAACCAAAACCAAAGAGAAATCCAGATAATTGAACACATCAGATTGAAGTGGGAGGGAGAGTTGTCGGCTGATACTAAGCTGGCAACCTTAACCATGATAACACTTTTATAAAAGCAACAAGCATGCCCCTAGGGATTTGAGGGCTGTTGTACAAGATACCTTTTTAATTTTTACATTCCATGAACTGCAAAAATTGTTCCTGCATTACAAAACAAAAATTGTAGATAGATCTGCTGAGAGTTCAGAGCCTGTTACCAAATGCAACACTTCCTCTGATATCTTTTACTCTCACACCAGGAAGTAATACCAATTTCTGCATTCCTGTAAGCAAGAGTGATTTGGGCATTATATAAAATTGTGTGCCTGCTCCACTGTGCATGATTTTAGCAGTAAATTTCAAGGTCTTTAAGGTCTTCAAATGGCTTGATTTCGTTAAAACTAGGGACCTGAAATACCAGGTATTTCCTAAGGCTTGTTCCCATATAAAATTTTGAGGGGGGGGGGAAAATAAAGTTTTTGCACTTTGTAGTTCTACAAAATCCATAGAAGAACCAAGATGCAGCTTTGAAATTCAGTTGTATTTTTGCCTGCCCTTCTTTTTGGTGTTGGGATGGGGTTTTTTTTCTTGATAATCATAAAATCTGAAGTTGCTTAACAGTACAGCTAAATATAAAAATGTACAAGTGTAACTTAAATTCTCTATCAAAGCACTCCTTTAAAATATCATTCTTAATCTTCTAACTGTTTCAATTAAATTCAGCAAATTTTGCATGGCCCTAACATTTCTGGGATTATACATTTTGACCCCAATTATATGAGAACTATTTGATTACGTAATTACCACAAAAGTAGCTGAAATTATAGACCCACAGGAACGTTTAGTAATTTAAAATTATCACAGATTCCGTTGAACATTTTAGAGGGTTAGTGGTGGGCAGAAGGTAAATTTAAGGCCAAGTACTACTTTTAAAGAAAAAAGAAAAAGGAAGGAGAAAAAAAAAGCATTTCAGTTTAAAAAAACCCTAAGTCTTTCGAAGTTTTGCTGGACTTTTTTTTTTATTATTGGTTTTCTTTACTGTTTGTTCCTACTTCAGAATAAATTAATATTTTTTCTGCTTATTACATTAGGTAATTTTGCCAAGATTCTAAGTTAATGTACGAGCCAGCTAACCCTGATCATTATTACTGTGCCATCAGGAAAATAGTTGAATAAAGCAGATACCCTGGCTTTTTCTGTATTAATGTACATGCACACACACACATATACATTACACAGGAATGTGGGTTGGTGTTCAGTCTTTATCCAGTGATTTATACTGAAAAGTACAAACTGGTAAGAAATTTCAGTTTCTGTAGGGAAAACTGAAACATGCAAGTTTAGGTCAAGGTATTAATTATGCTGACATGGCCTAGCAGGCTTTAGTTAATATGACATACCTAATAAAATCATGCAACATTTTTTTTTCTTGCTCTCACTTTCGTGGGCAACATTATATTCAATACTCCAATGCAAACATCTCATTCCTTTGTGGTGCTTTCCATCAATTGAGTAATTTCTACTGTTTAATGGAGACATTGTCCAGTCACGAACAGAGGAACATTAAGTTCCCTGAGTGAAAAAAAGTCACCCTAAAGCTTGTAAATTATAATTAAGCACTTGAACTCTTACTTGGACATGCATTTTTAAGGCTAAACTTAGAAAACCCCATACACTTAGTGTCAACATGAGTTAACATCAGTAACAAAAATATCCAGTGTACAATACTGTTATGCATTGTAATCAATTTTTTTCTGTGAAAAATTTATACAATCATCCCAGTATGAGTGTAATTCCTATCTTTGCATGAAGCCCACATAAATAACAAGATGAGTAGGCAAGGGAGAGCTGAATGTTTTTACAAATTCAAGCATTGTAGAGGGATAATCTGAAATTAACTTCACTTCAGATGATTATATAAAGAAATGAACCCTAAAATGTGGTAAGAATTTCAACATTTCCTAAATGCTGCATTCTAATGTATAATTTCATTTAAGCTTGTGCAAATGTTATTCACCAATTTATAAAAGAGCACGTATTTTAACCCAACTGTTGAGCAAATGACATTGATTTCAGTAATCCCGTAATTTTTGTGTTTTCACAGCCTCTCACCCGCTAACTACAGTTTTCCCACCATTTTTCCTTTATATTTATTTGTAATAGAAAAAAGCCCCAAACCTTTGCTTTGCATATAAATACGAAAGTATACGCAAAACACACTCCCCTGCATTTTCACATCTTCATAGAATAATCAATAAACAACCAAGAGAAAACTCTTCATTCATTGTTGTTCCATCACATTAATTTGCATTTTCTGCTTATTGGAGCACCGTGTTTAGAGTACTAACGGGTTTGTCTTAGTCCCTATGCCTTCTTCGAACATGCTTTTGAACCATGCCGAGGCTTTTTTTTCTTTTCACTGTGCAAATGAACAAAACATTTCTTTCATTAATATTCATAATTAAATCCATATTCAGACTGTTTGAGTGTAAATGGGAGCTTTGCTGGACTGCATGTTTAGCCTAGCTGTCTGCAGAACAGTTGAGTGACCTGCGCATGTTATGGATCAATAGCAAAATCAGCAGATTCTTGACCATTTATATTTGAAACTTACATACTGGAAGGAGAACCAAATGTTCCACTGGCCAGCTAAGCCTTATCAGTCTGCAGAGATAAGGAAACCTATCCTGTGCTTCCAGGAAGGCGTCGGCAATTAAGAACGATAAAGACCTTGGCACAGTATTTTCAAACTAATCTATATGAAGCTTCTTAATGGTTCAGAAATTCAGTGCAGAATTGGTTAACTCCATGGTTTAATTCTTCCAAAATGCTTTTCTCAGAAATCTAGGTTAAAATGACATATAGGCAGAAGATAGATGACGCTTAGTAGCAATACAATACATGATCTTAGTGGAGTCTAGCTAAATCTTGACAATACAAATACAGTAACTGACAGGACTTTCAGGCTTAAATATATATTTCTAAGTGCCTAAACTGTGTATTCAGCATTGTTGGTTTGATTTATGTCGTCTACAAAAACTTCTGGTAGGCTTACAGATACTAATTCCTTCTTTCTTTCTGACATAGAGAAGCTGCCATGTCAATCCACATTCAGAAGCAGCTAAACAGTTTACAGTTACTTAAAAAAAAATTAGTCCAAGCCCTGGTTCAATTTTGTAGTGCTGTAAACAGTAAATTCAGGAATTAAGAAGCATAGCTACTGAACAAAATACTGCCTTCTTGACCACAATAGCTTTCATAGTTATGTCTCCAGTTATTAGCTCCAGATCTGTAATTATGTAAGCAACATCTGCTCAGAATTTTTCCAGTAATCATGAAATAAATAAAACTTGTGATCTGTTTCTATTTCTTCGTGAGGTTTGTTTGTTTGTATGGGGTGTTGGGTTTTGTTGTCATTGTTGTTTGGTTTTTTTGTTAAGTAACAGAGTTTTACCTTCTTTCTGCACTCTCCCTGGACTAGTTAAGTTCCTCCTGAAACAGCTCCTGAACATGAGTCCTTTTACAGCTGAATAAAACCTGGTAAATCACAAGGGACAAAGGTCTCTATTGCAGTATATGTAAAAAGAAGACAGCCAGTCATATGCTGTACTGAGCAGCATTGTTGAACAGAATATAGCATACTGCCTCTTTGACGGGCTGAAAGAAACCACACGCCAGCTCTGATTTCAGACTTGCACAGGAGGCAGACCATGTTCTATCTTCAGCACATCAGGAAATCAAACAGTCAAATAAATAGGGAAAAGGGGAACTGGGAAAAAGAGAAAGGTTGTTGTCCTACATAATACTCCCAGCTTCAGGTTTTCTCAATTTCTGTGTTCCCCAGAGTATTATATGGCATTTTTTCACTTTTAACATGGTAACATAACGAGAAACTACAAATAAGATTTTGTTTAACACCATTTAACCCAAACTGTCTGGGGAAAATGTCACCCAATCTCTTGTTGCTTAAGTACTTTTGGATCATCAGTACAGGCAGGTTAGTTTTTCAACTACTTTCTGTTTATTCTGGAACTATCTGCTCTAATTCATTCTTTAACAAAAAGGAACTTATCTACAAGTTTCAATCAGATAAGGATTCTGTGAAAGGAATAATGGCCTGACATTTATTTCTTAAAGATACTCGAACACAATTTTCAAAGAAATTAAATCTCAGGTAGCAGCATGTTTTGTCCTCACATTTACTAAGGACTGCTGGAGAGGAAGGATTCAAAATTACGCCACCTAGGTGAAGCTGTGACTACAACCCTGAACATTCGAAAAAAAGAAGATGAAGAGCAGAAGAAAAATTAAAATGTTTCGATGCATACAGGACACAGCAAAACAAGAAAACCAAACAGAATATAGCCTGACCCATACAGTCTTTTATGGTACAAGCATAATCAGTGAGCATGATGGAGAGAATGTATGGACTGTTCTTAAGAATACATATGATTTTTCAAAAGAAATGTTGCTAAGTTTTACAAATCTTGCATTAATCTATCTTGTATAAATGACTTCTAGCGTGAAGCTGATAACTGATATATCACTGTACTGTCACAGTACCATATGGCCAAAATGGCACATGGAGGTCTTAATTTACCTCCTAAAATGGTGACATTTAAAAAGTTAATGTCAAATTTTTAGTAGTTTGAGTTATTCATGCTTACCCTAGGCATGACCATATTTTACCTATCTAGCATAAAAATTAGCTCAGGTTGTTTACAGAAGTAGTTTATTTCCAGCCCTCATGTAAAATGATAGTATTGTTTAAATGTATTTGTATTAAAGTTGAACCATACTCTAAAAATTCTAGTTTCAAAAAGACCTAGACTTCGGCAAAGGATTTGGAAAGCTGAACTCAGATTTTGACTAAAATACTATCCAAAATCCTTATTCTGTCTCTTCTCACTAGAACAATACATGACCTTTTGATGCACATCTGGATGCACGGACTGTCTTCATTACAGGCATTTACTGGTGCAGAAGGAAAATTTTTAAAGCGATAACCATCCACCTGCAAATGACACTGTACTCACATCTTTTCATAGTACATCATTTACTCTGATCACATCCAAACCTCCTTTCCTATGCCTGCATTATGCATGATGACGAAAAAGGACTTCATCTTTTGAAGCCACATTTCATTGGTTGAATTACAGCGAATTGTTTAAAAAAATGAAGTTACGCAGGCAGCAACTAAACTGCGTTACACTTAGGAAAGTAGGATATGTTATGCAGGATGAGAGAAGAGAGTCCAACATTCTTGATATCCTCCTTCCATAGAGGACAGTCCTAATTCTTTAGAGCAATGTAAAAGCATCCAAAATTTCACAAAACTCAGCCTTAGTTACAGAGCTGGTAGAATCACAGAATCATTCAAGTCGAAAGGGAGCTCTGGAGTCATCTTGTCTGACCTGCTTTAACAGCGAACTGAACAATGCCTTCCTGACTCCCAGCATCATTTAGGTGATAAAAGACAACAGAACTTTTCTGACAGCCTCCTGTAATGCATACATACGAGCTATCAATATTTCGGGACACCAAATGGCCCAGTATCAGGCAGTACTATCTTAATAGGGGTTTAGGCTGACCTCTTTTTTTATCTTTGAATGATGGACAGTTTATCTCCATCAGCATATGCCAGCTCCTGGCATGATATAATGTACTTAAAGGCTTCTACAGATCAGTTCATTGGTTGGGTATGACTGTGTGAATTTTATTATTTCATCTTGGAAAGCATTTCAGCTCTACACAATTCCCTAAAGTTGTGGGCCTGCTACTTTTCCCCCAAATTATTGTTACTTATCTGCAAGATAAAGAGAGGTCCTATCTCATTAAAGGTCATCAAAACTTAATTTAACAAGTGCATGACTACAGAAGAATAAAGACAGGAGACCTGATTCCCTTGTACCTAATGCCAGTATAAATTGATTTCCTTAATGTAGAAAAAGAAATCTGGGATAATTTCCTAGTTTATGTTTTTAGGAGCACATATATAAATCAGACTTTCAGTCGCACCCACTTACAAATCCAATTCCATCTATGGTTTCAGTGGAATCAGTACGAAATTAAAAAGAAGAATGTAGCACCTTGACTTCTCCCCCCTTCTCCAATACAAAACATAAAAAGCATTTCTAAGCACACTAGTAACTTGATTTCTTTTTTTTTACTTAGGGGTTTATATTACCAACTATTCACTGACTTAGTCAAATGATAGGGAACTAAAGATACTCTCCTAAGCAAAGCTTTCTGTTCCCTGAAAAAGCTTAACAAGAAATGGATACTTCAGCAAGGGATCAAGGACAAGAGGCGTTTCACATTGCATGGAAAAAGAAATCTTTTATAAACAGTTTACATTCTGCCTAGCACATATCCAATGACTGTTTGATTGTGTACCTGCTATTACAGAGGGTAGTCACTAGTTTTAACTATATCTTTGTAGAATGTTCTCACAGATTTGCACAATGACTGACAAGATCACAGGCAACAGGAACACTGCCTCTTTCCCCCAGACTTCACACTCTTCAAGACTCAGATCTTGCCCAGGCATCTCCCCAGGAAGGTGGTTTTTTGGACAGCTCTGGAGCAAATGCTCAAGTTTTAGATCCTGACCAGAATGCTACTGTGGACTCTAGCATGTTATCCTCCCTTGCTTTCTTTGGCACAGCTGACCCTGGATGCCAGGCAGAACTGGTGCTCTTCCCCATACACTGGTTGGGTGGCTGTGAGTCACAAACACAGCACACATAAATAATCCATCTGCCACAGACATCTTGGAAGTGCTGAAGCATCTCTGTGTTTCTCAGTCTTTGTACTGCCTTCAGTGCAACAGAGAGCACTGTGATAGCACTTTCCCTCTCCCTAAAGTAAATAATAGATGCAGAAGTTGCAAATATAATTACAAGAAGCAGCAAAAATCCCAGGGAATCAAAAAGACCATAGCGTGAAATGTAGGAGCTTAAAATACCTTAGAATGTCCTTCAGCAATTAAAGGTGAAGTAGTGAAAGAAGGGGTTTTAACTACCTGAACACCTGGAGATAAGAACACTTTGAATACATCTTACCTTTTGAAACTTACTTGAAGAAAAATTATCTCATGTGTTACCTCCATCTTTTGGAAGGACACACTTGCAGGCTAAAGAAACAACAATTTTGTTACCTTAATATTCTGATATGAAAGAACAAACATACTTTTGACTCAGCTTTATGATTCTGAATGTTGCTTTTGCTGAATCGTGTCTACTTTGCCCCACAAAATGTGAAAAGAGCAGGGCATGTGGGTATCTTCCATACAAAGCTACACAGTATTAATACACAACCGCTTTTTCAAGTCTTTCATTATAGCATTTCTGTAGGAAGGGCAAGTAAAACGGATCTTGGACAGGGAAGCTTGCTGAGTAACAGGTAGTTAAGATTAAAATGGAGGTCCTGAGAATCTGCTATGGCAGCTTCTCAAGAAATTATGCTTATGTAATTAAATAAGTGTTTATGAAAAATGGCTTCACTGTGAATTACATCAGAAATATCATGGTGCCTTTGAAAGGAAGAAACTATGTGGTCATTAGGGGTCCCTCCGTTCTCTCACATGCTGGCCCATGTTTTCTGAAAGCACTGGCATGCAATGAACATCCATCTCTAGGTCTCTCCTCAAAAGACGGTTTCATTGCCATGTGTAGAAATATTTAAAGTCTTATACCTTTTTCGTCACTTTGGACTCATTTTTTCCTCCACCTGCTCAAAGCAGGTCATCCTCATGAACTGAGGAGAACAGGATGGATAAATCTATATTCACATACCCTGTAACACCTTATTTAGTTTTAACTTTGACTTTAACCTCACCAGTGGCTGACTTGCATGTCCCTGGGGTTCTCCAAGTCCAGTAAAACATAACTGACCAACGCCTTGCCACTCCAACTTAAAAAAAAAAAAAATTTGAAAGTTATGTATTAAAACTGCTATGGAGGGAAGATGAATCGCAGACAGCTCACATTCTGGAAACTCTACTGTTTAAAACTGACTGCCTTCAGAGTTACCCCTTGTGAGCTGCCTCTTGGAACCAGTGGCATGTAGACATTTTGAACATAGCCATACCACTTCAGAATTTACAGTGCTGCAGAAGCATATTATTTCTCACTACAGAAAGATCAGCAATAATTTCTGAGTTTAGGTTCTATTTCATATCAAATAAAAACATTATTTAATTTCTATCAAGGCTCTAGAATTAGGTATATACCGAAGTATGTCGATGAACTAGGTATTTCCATCTGTTATGTTCATTAAAAAGATGAAAGCTTTGAGGCTTTACCCTCTCTTGAGGGAAGTAAGCCATTGGAAGCTTATGTTGTCTTCGCTTCACTGATAGCCCAAACCATCATTACAAGCAATGCCATTTCAGGCCCAGCAAATCAGGGATCCAGAACAATACACTCCGCATAATTAATACATTGGATGGTTTCAAAGTTGCTATTATTCTGACACCTGAATTTTCTAACACCAAAGGACTGCCTGGCTTCCATGCCAGTCTCAGTGACCAAGACTGTGATGTGGATGTGCTCTTTTATTAGCCACTCTCACTGCACAGGCTGCCACAGCAGAGTGCCATTTTCTGAAATCCTGCATGCAGGCACTTCAGAAAGCACTGACCACCTCTTGAGCAGATAGAATTGTTTCATGTCCAGCTTGGAGCCTGCGATCTCCACCAACTATGAAACAGGGTTTTCAGACAGTGGATGACAGGAAACTAGCTAAGCCCAGATAATTATATACAAACTGTAAAAAAAAAAAAAAATCTTCAGATAAGCCCATCAAGTGCAGTTTCAAGACTGACATCTTCAGGTTAGTGGGTGGTCTGTAAGTTCATGCTCAGCAGCTTTCAGCTGCTCCAAAGCAGCTACTACTTTATTTTCATCTAAATACAGTTTTAAATTAAAAGTTTAATGCTAGGGTTGAATAGTTACCCATAAAAAACCTGAATACCATTTAGGTACAGCGATCAGAGAAAGTCTGAGAACTATCACATGAAATGCAATGTCATCAATAGCCTTTACTCGATCGCCCCATGCTGCAATGCCACAGGCAGATCTCCCGTGATTAGATTCACATCACGCGACAGAAAACAGAACAAGTCTAGCACGGAAGTTGAACTTCTAAGTTTTATAACCTTATTTATTAATTTGTCTTTTTATACATCTCCTCTCAGATTTCTGAACTGACATCTAATCTGTTTTAACTAACATTTTCAGAAGAAAACATAACACTGACACAACTATTTTTCAGTATTTTCAAAAGTCTCATGTTAGAGAGTATAAGAACATTTTGTTTGTGCCCCATAGCTTTTGTCAACAATAAAAATGCTTGAAAGTCCACCTAATTCTTATACTTATTTAACTGAAGTTTTATACATTTCAACTCCATATCCCTCTTTCTATGGTTACTAAAGGCTTCATTCAACATGGAAACATACAAAATTCATATGTTCTTCACCAGCTCTTTGAAATATCCTGTTTCTAGAGCGTCTGGTCAACTGCCTCTAAATGAGAGCCACTGCCTTTAACTGGGATGGGTTTTCTGGCATGTCCAAACATTTTAATAATTCAAATTCTACAGACAAGCAATGTAACCTATAAAGCTACTTAAAAATAGCTCTTATCCACGTCACTAGCTTCTAACTAAGCTGTGTATTTCCATGTGAAAGACAGATTATGGTACTTATATCTATACAATTCTTCTCATGACTATCTATCAATCCACATACCTAAATCTTTATCTCAAGACTGTGGTTTTCAGCTTTGTGTACTGAAGCTAATATAGTAAGGAAGGATTTATTTTTTAATCAGTCCTGAGTTGAGAGAACAAAAATATGTTACAGAAAAATAAATAAACATTACAGAAAATTCATAGTGAAAGGTTTGTTTTAATTACTTCCTTGTTTTGCTTCTTTTTTTATCTACTGGGAGATACAGAAGTACATGACGTCTTCTTGAGAAGGAATGTTTTGGAGGAATTAAGGGGGTTAGGTAAAAAGTATCAGAATGGAAAAGGTTGCTGTTTTCATGCAAAAAAATTGAATGTTTTACCTTGTACTCTGGCCTTCCAAACCGCCAAGCTTGTGATGTGCTGTCACAACTTATGTGTGACTGACTGGTTACAGAGCTTGCTGATCTATATGGAGAGGTGGGAATTTGTCACTGTGCATAAGCAGAGAGATCAGTCAGATACAGCGATAGATCTGTTTTTTGCCTAGGTTCATATGCTGCTATATTATGGTAGCTCAGTGGCTGCCAAATCAAATTCTGAGCCAAGTTTTGTGGTTGAAAAAACAGGGAAAAGAGATAGGGATGTCCTGACACAAACACTTTTGGAAGAAAAAACCTCCTAGAACCTCCGTATTGCTGTGCTTTATCTTCTAGGGCAGCCACAGTGATCCTGGAGTTATTTCATAATCTCCTCCTGTCCCTGCAGTACACTCACTACACAGTCCAGCACAGCACAATGTGGAAGCAGGTATCTACCTCTCCTGGGGCTGTCAGTAATGAAGGTATTTTGTACAGCTAAATGTGTCACTACCACAACATACAAAACAGTAGTGTAACACTGAAAAGGAGAACCCAGAGATGGAGAACCTTCATGCTGTGTTTGAAGTAGTGAACAACGGTCTACTTAATTTTTTAAGGCTTGCCTTAAAACTGCAGAGCCATTGCTGCAAGAAAGCAAGCCCTGAGTGGGCTAATTCTCAGACAAAACCACCCCTGTCTAGAAGCACTGTTAGTGGGGCGTTCAACCTGCAATGACGTTCTTGGATGACACCGACTTTTTAAGTGCCATATACCAACATAACTCAGCGGACTGAGACAGTTTATGCCTATCCCAGTAAAGTGTTCAGGTAGCAGTGAGAATGAAACAAAATCACAGCCTCTGCTCAAATCTGACTCCCCAGGCAGGACCTCATATGACCTGCAAGAAGAAGAGCCCTTCTTGTCTCTCCAAATCTACCCTCCCCTGAGGAGATGCTGTGATGTCTCTACTAAGGATGAGGGTTACAGCTTACAGAAAACCACATGTAGCATCCACTCAAAGTCAAAAATAACACACAGGAGTGGAAGAAGGGATGAACAGTATGAAGAGGGGTATGCTGGGTGCCTGCATATTTAATGCTCTATTCCTGCCTCTGTACGCTCCTTTCTGTTCTCTCTTTTGCAGCTGGTCCTGTGACTGTCTCCAATCTCTCAAACATGTTGTGCTTTGTCAGAACTCTTGACCATAGGCCAATTAGACCTAAAAGCTGAAATGTAAACTTAAATACTGTAACAAAAAAACACATGAAAATCACAATTATCTTGCAGCTAAAGATATTTTAATAGAACTATTGTGGCAACAAAGTGAGGTGTCAGGCCTACATGGCTTACAGAAGCCTTTCCCAGCTCTTCCCTATGCTTCTTCCAGAAGACACACCTGACACCACTGGCCTAATGCAGGTCAATGTCTGACCCTCTTCAGAGTTTTTAGACAATGTTGTCTATGCCTTTCTGTGCAATGTGGCTGCTGGTCTCCTATTTCTGGTGATGCTTTATATTCTCAATTATTATTTTTTGAACTAAAAATATAGGATTATCTTTAGAAAGATAGTATCCACTCTACCAAGTGTATTTAAACATACTGCTTAAAGGCTGCTTTTTTGCTGAAGGACAGTATACTCCATTCAGAATATCATGTTCCTTACCACATATTGAAGGAATAGCAGTAGAATATATTTTATCTTTTTTCCCACTGTGTAACAGCAGCTGTATTAATTTTCATTTCTATGGATTAACGTAACTTGTATGTAGCAGTTTGTAATGATGGGACAAAGAACCACTGTTCCTCAGTGATATTTCCAGACTTGACTCTGACTTGCGGCTTGATCTTGGGCAAATTATTTACCATATCATCCATGTGGACAACTGTGCTAGGGCTCCAGGAGCAAATTCAGCACAGCTGGGATGCTTCCCATTGCCTGAATGTCCCTGCTAGTCTTCAGAGGAGACACCTTGCTGCAAACCTAGTGCACAAACTTGGTCATCAGTTTGCTAGATGGTTTGTATGTTACTGGGAGACTATGAAATGGGCCAGACAGTCACCATTACGGTACAGCTGAAAAGCAATGTAACTCTCTGTTGCCACAGAGTGAAATACCAACTGCTTGTTCAGCACTGCCTTCACACCTGAAGCACAATAGTGTTACAAACATTGTATTGTTCACAAGTCTTTTTATCTGGGGTTCCAGTGGAAGTAAAGAGAACACTGGTTTGTAATAAAATGAGCACAAACGCCCAAACAAACAATAAACGGAGCTCTTCTAGTACTCCAACAAATTCTGAAAGAAAAAATATTGCACATTTTCAGTTTCCCTGAAAGCAGCAGCAGCAGCAACAAACAGTAAACTTGTGAACAGTTATTGTTATGTTGTTGTGCTGTTCCTTACCGAACTGTTTGTCACTAGTGTCTATTTAATCATGCCTGTTATGCTGGGTTTTAAAGCTTAGTAAATACTTTACAAATCCACTCTGGTTTTAGAGAGGCTTGTTCTCTGTGAAAGCTGAAATGACTATATATTCATCAAGGGCAAACGCCATACACAGCGCAGGCCTAATCTTTCTGTGTACTGCAGTATGATGAGGAACCAAGGTGGCAGGAAATAAGTACATCAAGGAGACCGAGTTACCCTGTTGGTGCTGTTGCAGTACTTTCTTACTTTTCTTTCATATAGAACTGAACACTGTGCTTGTCATGTAAAATAGCTGTCACTAAAACTAATTCTTCCTAAATATTACAACTGACATGCAGGGCTACATTTAACCAGAGTTTATTGAGTCAACACAGAAGAACAGGTTCATAAAAAGGATTTGTGCATAAATATATATATGCACCCTAAGGGAACAGGATGCAGTTTTCCACAAACACTGTGCGTGTATGATCACACAACTTAAAAAAGAACACCATGGTCAAGTCTATAGTATTTTTGATTAATGCACAACTTGCATTATTTTGGATTTGATATAACAGAATGAATCACTAATTAACTGTTCAAAGAGAGAGAAAGGTGAGGGAACATGGCCAAAACATGATCTGAGATGTGGCTATATAAACATGTGTACCTCTCTGTGTATACATACATATTTAAATACATATTGTATATATTATTCATAACTGTAGATACATAGATAGATACGCATACACACAAAAAAGTTACTGATAGTTTCAAGTAGACCTTTCTAGTATGGTGACAGATTTTCTCTGAACCTATAATTTATCAGTGATTAGATGTTAACAATAGAGAATATTCCCAATTCACTTATTATCATTTGCACAAATTAACACCAGTAGATGCATTATTATCTGCTGCACTGTATGAGTATTTTTAAAACTTGACTAAGGATTGGGAGACCTGCTTAAGGAAAAGTAGCCTTGACAGAATGCACAGCCTAGAATCTGGTTTCAGCACACTGGATCAGTTTATCTTCAGCTAGAGAGACAACATGTCAGCTTGGCTAAGAAAGATCACAGGGATTTCTTAATGCAGTTCTAGCTTTAGAGAAGTTTAAGAGTTACCAAAATCTCTAAACTCATGAACTCCAACGTGAGCTGAGCCAGTATTCTCAAAGTAGAATACTTCAACAGAAATTTTACACAGGTGGCTCCCTCTATCCATGTGACTTATAGATTGAATCTCAAGGATCACATGTATGAGGGGAGCAGGAGATCCTCAGACCACTAAAAAAAAAAATTGCTGCCTTTCAAGGTCAAATGGTGTAATAACTTTTGATGTGAAAAGTCTGTAATTTCTAACAGTTCCTTTTTCCATAGAAATAGCAGACAGCCATAGATTATCAGGCCATTCCCTAAAATGTCAATCTGTTAAAAAAAATTCCCAAACCAAACACAGAGAAAACTCTGTATTTCAAAATAATTCACATCATGCACACTTGGAGAGATTTCTCTTCAAAATGCTGGTAGGATTGATACCTAACTATAAGAAAAGTACTACTCTACTGAAATATTATATTGAAATTTATTTATTATATTGAAAAGTACTATTACACTGAAAGTATTATATACATACACACACTGTCTCTCTCTCTATGTATATATTTATTCATATACCTGGGTGCTTGGCCTAATTTCCAAATGACTCAGTATCTTCCACTGAAAATGCTTGTTTAGATTAAATAAAAGAGTATCTGAAAGCAGGAACATCTGGGGCTGACCTTACAGTTGTTATTCTTTGAAGATTAGTAAACCAGTCTGCATTCAAGAAGTATGCTATATTCCCCACCTATATTTTATATTCTATATGCTATATATGGTGAGAAAGAAAACTCCTAAAATCCCAAAGCAGGTACTGAAAGCAACCAGTGCAACCACTATACAGGCAGTTCAGTTTGATTAGTTGTCATCAGCTCGGTAAAATAATTAGAAAAAATGCCAGTGTGCTGCTTGTCAGTTTACAGCTTTAAAGAGGTGTTAGCTCATACTGATAGACAGAACTGCTCTTTCCCAGTACAGCAAACGCAAGAGTACACTATAGCAAACCCATAAATATTAATATGTATCATCAGGTTTACCACTTAGGAGTGTCACCTTGTAATTAATGGGCTGAGAGCCTGTGAGCTGTAAAGCAAAGCTGAGCTGAACAAGATGTGCTTGCAGACTGAAATACAATTCCTATTGCACATTTCAGCCTATTGGCAATTTAAAAAACTAAAATAAAAAAATTAGTAACTATTAATCATCATATACAGAATGATTAACTGTTTTGTACTAGCATACAGAGGAAGACTCCTGTTCCATTTCAGACAGTTCACTACAAAAAAATCTTTCATGCACAGGCTAAATTCTTACTTGCTCTGTGCAGATACTAAAGCTGCACTGATATTTTTGGCAAAAGCCAGTATTTGCCAAATTTTCCAACAAGCAGGCTTCTCTTTCCTTACTGACTGCTTCTTCAACTGCACTAGGAGGTTTGATCAGTGCATATGTGCTTATAAAACCTCACATGTTTACATGCACAGGCAGACTCAAATATGGTGACATATCCAAATTTCGGGAGATTTCCTGAACTTTCTTCAGTCCTGAATGTAAGCCATCGGGTGAAGAGCTACTTTATATAATATGCTTTATGTAAGACACCCTTTATGATTCAGACTTCTCACAATACAGCCACTGTGTGTAGCAGGAACCTGCAGAGGGTTCAGCTTCATGTCTGATCTATTTCATATTAAGGTTTATCTATTTAAATGGCGGGATCTTAGAGCTTTCATGGACTATTATGAGAGGGCTTGAGATTATTGATTTCACCACCACAAAGTTCCAAATGCCATACAAAATAAACAATTTGCTGCAACACTGTAATGTCTTTTTAGTAAGGATGTATTTGTTAATGGAAAACTTAATTTTGTGTTCCTTAAAAAAAAAAAAAAAGCCATATTACTTGATACCTAATAGTCTTGTTTACTACTAAGCATCCTATAAAACAAGAGCCACAATGTATTCCTGTAATCCCTTCCATCATATTTTCTGAAAATAAAGGTTAAAAACTCTCTAAAGAAGGACAATGTGGAAAAATGAAATAATGATGCCAAACGACCCAACTGGAAAAACTTGCTCTTTTCACTTATTCCATGCCACCCCCATTGGCCATTATAAAAAACGCAACAAAACAAAACAACCACAAAAAACCCACATATTTCAGTATTAGCTAGTAACAGCCATATCACATTCACAAAAGCTGATGTGTTACGTGAAACAATCCAATTATTTACAACAATAATGTGAGTCATGTATCAACTAAAAACTTCTTTTCTAATACATCCCCATATCAATTAAAACCTGTAAATTTCCCCTAGTTTTTATACGACTCTAAGAAACATGGAGAAGAAATGTGCCCAAATCCCTTCTCATAGATTTTTCCCAAGGAGCGTTTCAGCCTCTGGCTAACGCACTGCCTTGATCCTAGCAGTAGAAAAGAATGCGATAGCACACTTGTTTTAAAACAGGGTTGAAAATAATTACTACCATAAGCTTCTGCAATACTTCTGTGATATTATTGTGCCGTGTGGAAGTCTGATTTAGAAGCAAACACTGGTTTCTCTAGTTCAGCCCGCATGATACACACCATGCATCTGTGTTTGTGCATGAACAAGATGGAGAGCTAGGATCTGGATTTACACACCCAGACACTGAAGCTCAATGGCTCATCCCCCTCTATATAAAAGTGACAGATCTATGTAGCTACACATGCCTACACATTCTGTCAGGCGTGCCTCTGAAACCTAGAGTCCTAATAGCTCACTATTAGCTGTCTGGAAACAAGAGGATACTCATATTTAGGAATGAGTGTCCACAACAATCTGTTAAATGAGAACAGCCGACGTTTGGTTTACCTTCAAGACAATCAGTAAGGAGGTTTACCATTTTCCTTTTAATATTGTAAAAACTTTTACCAGCTTTACATATATGCAAATCTGTTTCCTTCCCTTTCTTGCTTCTCTAATCTAGGTGCTCTTGATGATCATTGGGGTGAATCAGCCATCTTGCTTTTTTACCAACTTACTCACGGCTCTTCTGTAGCCAGGCTCTTCATTAGTGCTAGAAGCACTACCCTGATACAAAAGCACTGTGCAGACATTTTATAAAGAATTCGCTTTAAACGCAGCCTGAAAAGTGCCGAACTTTGGGTACATATCTATAAATGCAAGCACAGACCTCACAGACAACTCCTAAGTTACCTTGTCAAAACAGACTTCTTCTATTCCATCTAGATCCTCCCAGTTTTCTTTAGTTCAATGAATTAATAATTATTAATTTCTCACAAAAATATTTTCTTTTATCAATGAAATACTATCAGTCTAGCAAAGGCAAGAATTGCATTTGTATTCAAGAGATGATTATAGGGCTTATTTAAGCTTCTCATACAGCATTACTATCATGAGTAATTTTGAGCAGCAAGTTTTCAGATTTCTTAATCTCTCTCCTCTCCCTTGAGCACTTATTTTGTTGTTCTGGTTTTTTTTCTCCTTCTTTCAGCAACTTCCATCTTTTGAACTAATTTTAACATGAACATTTTCCTATTAATTCTCCTCCCACTATTTTGAGTTCTATCCTGCCTGGAGTAGTCTTGCTGTCAAAATACTGACAAGCTGTCAAAATACTTCTTTCAGACTTCTCCCCTCCCTACTGGAGCAGCATCCTGGATCCTTTGCACTCAAAGTCTATTTGTATGGGAACACTAAACTACAGGAATCTGGACCACAGAATTAAGCAGCAAGAGCTGTATTTTTAGTCATTTAGTTATTCAGTAGAAAACGTGCATTATAATGACGAAATCAGTATAGTCTTACTGACTAACAATGTCAGATGTAATTATACAGCATAATTTTAATTATTCCATATTTCCCCTGTAGCAAGAGTAGGGAAGCAATGATAATATTGAAACAACTCAGATAATTTATCTAATTGCAAATTGGCAAGTCTTTGAGCATGGCCAGTATTAAAATATTGTCACACATTTAGCATTATAATAGTGCATTCAGTATTACAAATATTTAATATTGCAATACTCACTTTGGAAAATGGCCGTGTTCTGCATTTTAAAGTAACTTTTTAATGTGGCTATAACTTTTCAGCCTAGCATCACATATGTAGACCCCACAGATTAATGGCAGAATATAATCTTTATTGTGATTCTTTAAATATTCATTGCACGTGGTCTGTGCATATGATAGAGATTGTATTCTACACTACATTTTTCAGGTCACTGACAATACTTTTGAAGGGTAAAATACAATGCTTAATAGGGGTAGAGAAAACCAAACTGTCCTTTAGTATTGACCAAGTTATATTGATCAGTTATAGAATTAGATTCTACAAGGTAAAAAGAACCTCAGTAACCTGAAGAATAACAGTTGTCTGAAAACAGGAATGGTTGAGAAATAACAAGCATACTCCCAGTGTAAAATCTCCCTTATGAAAGGTCAAAATCAAAATTTAGCGGGGATTGTCTAAATGGGAAACCGTATCTGAACACAAGCAGAGGTCAGCAAGGTCACTTGAGTTTAGGATTTTGGTTTTGATTTTTTTTGCCCCTTTAGCTTCTTAGCAAAATTCATCTGACAATCAATGCCTCTGCAGGTCAACACGACTCAAGAGCAGTCTTCAGCTGAAGGAGAAAAAGACACATGGCTATTTGATTGACACCTAATTATTCCCTCATGCCATGGGTTTGGACCTGAGAGGACCAGTACGGCAGAGGTGCTAAATGACACACCACACCCCATACAGTTTCAGGCACACAGCTGGCAGAACCCGGTGCCATGAAGGTTAAAAGTCTTCTGTATATAAATAAGCTACCCAAGGAAAACCTTTCTGTACAAAATTTAATGCCTGCCTCTCATGATAAGGAAGTTGAGGATCTGGGACAGTAAGTTCAAGAGTGGATGTATCCAGCCTTGTTCTGTGTGGGAGGTCTGGACACCCAGACAGTCTGCATCTAACCTACTGGCAGAAGGCTTTTTTGTGTCTTCATTTGCCCCTGCACACTCTAAATAAATTAAAAGTATTTGTGGGCTTTCATTCCAGTTTTAATTGTTGTTTTGTTTGTTTGTTTGTTTCTCATAACTGACAGATTTCCTGTTATTTGAAATACAATGCCTGGAGTAAAGTTTAATAACTGTCTCAAGAGAGCTGTTCTTTTATTCAAAGGGAAGCCAAACAATGTTTGTCCAATTTTTAATAATAATCTCATTTAGATAATAAAGCTACCAGAAAAAATGCTCTTAGGAATATGCAAGTGTCAGAAATGACTTACAAACTGGCAAAAACAACATACAGTCCCAATGTTCTGAAAAGAGAACACTGACAATCAGAACCCTAAGATGTTCAAGATATAGTTTCATATGACGTTTCACGATGTTTGATTACCATCCACAGCAGCAGCTTTGTAACCCGTGAGGCTGAAAGCTGCACAGCTAAATTCATGGAAATTCCCAGGGAAGCTTGGCAACTGTCAAATTTTTTTCTAAAAAATGTCCAAATGTATGGACCAAGAAGCTTTCTAAATACAAATATGCATAAAGGAGCACTGTGGGTGCTCTATGTCCTTTGAGAATTCTGTGGGTACACCTCTATGGAAATTAGAAGCCCACACTCTGATCACTTAGAGTAAGACTATACAGCAACGCAGATGGTTCTGCAAAATTCACACTAAATTGTAAGTGACTGGAACAGGTATTTGGGCACTAAATAATCTCTGCCAGCGAAACAAAGAAGATTTCAAGCAGCTTCCTTTCCTAC
Organism: Dicrurus megarhynchus; assembly: GCA_013399195.1. Classification (NCBI taxonomy): domain Eukaryota; kingdom Metazoa; phylum Chordata; class Aves; order Passeriformes; family Dicruridae; genus Dicrurus; species Dicrurus megarhynchus. The sequence goes on along the minus strand of VXAD01011614.1, from coordinate 45,542 downwards.
TACTGTCCTCAAGTTCTCCAGAACAGCTATTTTGTATGTGCTTACAATGATCATGGCATGAAGTCTGTGAATCAAGATAAGAACAGTTTTATTTTGTTTGCTTGTTTATTAATTTGTTTTATTTCTGTTATAAAATCAGCAACTCAGCAACCACTGCTGGTGCCAGAAATAGTCTGATACAGCCCCTTTGATCACAACTGAAAAATTAAGTAAACAACTGTTCAATGACACAAAAGGTTACTAGTCCAGAATTAAATTTATGGGGTCTAGTACTGAAAGGTGCTGATCAACCCCCTTAGAGGCACTGAGCAAGCTCACGTACAACAGTAGCAGGTCACAGAAACAACTCCTCATCACCACTATGTACCATGATGGTACAAGACTGGGTTATTGTACTTATTACTTGAATTTTTTTTTTT
>VXAD01011614.1:18677-45063 GCA_013399195.1 Dicrurus megarhynchus | reverse complement strand
TTTTTTTTTTTTTGTGTGTGTATTGTCTGTCTGTGTGCAGCTTTGTGAGAGTTTTATATAGATATAATATGGACAAATACCTAGAAATATTTTCAGAAATTATTTCGGAATAAAGATGTATTTAAGTTTCTTCGTGTACTTTCCGCACTCACTTTGCAAAAATATTTTGGGAAAAAAAGCCCTACTAACATCCATTAAAAAACTGACTTTAAATAAACATGAAAGAATGTTAAGGAATTTTGTATTTATGAATACTTATACTAGGAAGTCACTTGTCAGAATAACCTTCATTAGCTAAAAAACATGGCAGATTTTTGAAATAGAATTATCCCACCTGGAATTTTAAATATCAAATATTTGAAAAAAAACTTTATGCACACTCTAGAGACTTTAGATTATTTATGGAGGAAATTCAGCAACTAAACGTGAATAATCAAAGGAAACTGTAATCACATTTTGTGTGCTTGAGACACAAAAGAAATTTCTTTAAAAAGGATAGTTTGACTGGATTCTGTAGACTTAATTACAAACATACACCAAACTAACCAAACATACATCAATCATTTCCCACCCATGTCCTTAACATCAGAAATTAAATAGTCTTTCATCACTATCTGTACACACCACACAAACCAGAGAATGAAGGCAGGTAGGTGTTCCTGCTTCTGTTGTTTTCCACAAAAGGATGTCACAGCCATTACTATTGGCTCGCAGTTTTTCAGCTGTAAGCAAATCTTTATTCAATAATGACAAATCAGTAAGCCACTCAATTTTTATAATGTTTGTCTTCCATTTCACTGAGTTTTTAACAACACACATAATGCAGGAATTTATTTGCAGTTTTTCATTATTTTTTCCAACTATGTGAACTACATGGTGATGTTTCTGTAATTATAACATACTGATCATTCTCATTTAAGTTACAAACAAAACTTTTTTTTAAATTACAAAATTACAAAAAAGAAATCCACTGCTTGTTTAACATTCATAGTTACTTGGGTATTAAAAACTGCATTGCCTGCTTAGCTTTAGAGTGTCTAGCTTAGAGTCTGTCAAGGCTCACTTATGTCGTCTCTAAATTAAGAGACAACATAAGTAAGCTTTGACAGAGTATAAACTCCCATCTTAACTATGTTACATATTCTACATACTACGTGCATTCATGAAACTTGGAAACCTATGTTTTCAAATATCAACCAACCTTCTAATTTCAGACAAGTAAACTTATGAGTTATTCCTAGTATTGCAGCTGAAATGGAAAAGGGAAAATTCCAGCTTCCTCATGGTATGAAAAAGTGTCTCTGCTGAAAAGTTAATGTAAATGGTTTTACATAAAGAAAAACAGTATTAGGTCAGAATGAGAGGCAACTAAGAGTGTAACCTTTCCATATTCCCACATCCTGAGCTGAACAAACAACTTGATCTCTTTACATCACAGTGTCTAAAGCTTTATTTTGGCCCAACAAAATCACTGCAATGGGAACTCTTATGTACAAGCATATGATACAGTGGTAGATATACAGATGATACAAGTATATTTATATGAATTACCAGCCTGAAGCTATTCCTGCATAAAATAGTTTCTGAAGTCAAATGAGACATGTAAGAAACATAAAAGGTATCTGCGTAGCTCTCTTGATGATGGTAACAATTATCACAATGCAGATTTTTCTGTGCCAGAGTAAATACTCCAAAGCTATTAGCCAAAACCCACAGATTTCAATGAAAATTCTGAGAATTCCCAAAGACATTGTGACCAATTAAGGAAAGCACTGAGAGACTGAATATCTGTGCAACTGAACTCTAAAGTTTTTAGTATTAAAACTCTAATAATTACAATTATACACATTTTTGGTTAAAAATAAAAAAAAAACCTTTAAAAAAACTCCACCAATGTACTCTGGTGAAAACGCAAACATTTTGATAGCTTTTCTACATGGTTCTCTTTCAAAATATTAATGGCCTGCAAAATGGTCTTATTCTGTGCTGCACTGAAGGCAAAAAGAGTAAATGTGCCAAAAATGCAGGGAAAGACTCCAGAACCTTTTGATGTCTAATGAGCCAAATGTTTTAGACATGATTCTGGGAAAAGTCCCAACAGTTTATTTAGGGCAGTACACTAACATCAAGTAAAGGCAATCAGATATCAGATGACTTCATTGTGTGGTTTGTTTCAGAAATATTACAACAACTTTTTAATTTGGCAAATTCTTATTGCCACTCCACCTATTTCAGTAGGAACCTTCTCTCCTTCCCACAGCTTATCCTCTTCTTTTTTGTAATCACTCTTCATTTCTATCAGTGGGTAATATGGTGTGGGAGAAAAGTGGTGACTTCATTTAATTTCATCCATTGATGTTAAAATGCCCCAAGGGAAAATCTCCTATCCAGTAAAAGAAACTTAAAAATACCCTGACATTGATATAACAACATGCAGATCTCATCAAGTTAACAACCAAATGTCCCACGAGTGCAGGGATTGTTACTCCTACTTTACAAACGGATAAAGCTGAAATGTAGCAGGGAAAAGAGCATTAGGAGGTTGACTCCTGTGCATCTTCTGAACATACTGCCCATCACCTCCAACTGAATGAGAAAATTTGGAGAAGAGTTGGTAATTCAAATACATGTGTGAGCCAAAACAAAGGAAAAGGCTCACATGTTATCAGCTGAACTCAGTTACCAATGCTCAGTTACCTGTCACTCACTGACATATGACAGGAATTGGCAAAGTGACCATGACATGATCCAGCAATCTTAAATAACACATTATAAAAAATATCACAGGGGCTGATGTGCATTTAAAGGTATTAGGAAATTGACTTTTCTTTGTGGAGAACTAGCAGCAAAGAAAACTTTCTTACCAAGTGCAGTTCAGGCATACAAGTGAATACAGGACATTTAAGTAGTGTAAAGTATTCACTGAAACAAAACACCAACAAAGTTTAGAAATAAAAGCAAGGACAAAGAGGCAGCAGATGGATTAATAAACTATTATTAAAAAACCCTACAGAAAATTTGTGTTTTCTGGACTGGAGGTTCTTACAAAGAACGGCTAACGAACAGAAACTTTTACTATCCAAATACTTCAGGCTACTAGAGACAACATGATGCTAATATTTCATGTAGTGACACCAGAATTTGGGACATTTAATACATCTCTGATTCGGTCAGAAAGTCAGTATTTTAACGTTATATGTCTGATTGTGTTTTGATTGTTTAGCTGTATTTCCCCAAGAGGAAACCAACATTACAGAATATCTTTCAAAAAGTAACAAAGAACAGAGCTAGCTGGGTATGCAGTTAATTAAATTTCTTGTGATTTATCTAGTAAATGTTGCCAACATACAGAAAGAAATGTTATCTGTTAGCCTATGTATCATCATAGCTGGAGAGAGACAACTAGGATACAGTTTCCAATAGGTCCATCACAAAAGCACATCTGGGATAAGAGAAGAAACAGATGTAACTGCTGCTAACCTAGAGAAAAGATCAAAAGAAACAGACTAAAGGCCTAGCAGGACACATTCCATAAAAGGTTTACACACAGCAAAGTAATTACTACGTTATTACTATTACTATTGCCTGAAATGGTAGGTGAAGCGCATTGAGGAAAGAGAAATTAGAGAATATTTATAGGCTTGCACTGCCAGTGCTGTACTGAAGGAGTGGGGGTAACACAAAATACAGGGCCAGGTTTGCGTATATTACCTCAGTGTTATCACAGATATGCATACTCTGAACAACAGTCTTAAGCAATGGAAAGCAGACTTTTCCCCCAAATATTACCTAAGTAACAGCAGAGAAGTGATGTCTGAACACAGGCTGTTGCACACACTGTAAATGCTTAAAAAGAAAGAGGTACCACCGGCAGAGGAAAAATGCTTGGGTTCAAGTCTATTTCAAACCTCAAGGAAGTACAGCGTCAGAAACAGCTGGAAACACCCAAATAACAGCAGAAAAGACAAGAAGATTGCTGAAGGGAAAGGACCTAAAATAGTGAGACTCACTGAAACAACTTGGTAATGCAAGGAAACGTGTTTGTAGAGCTATTCGGAGCTAAGTAAGAGAAAATGTAAGGAATATGCAAGCAGAATTCTATACTGCATCTCTCACTCCTGCATGCAGACATTGTTCTGAGTACTAAAAAAAGGGGGGGGGGAAACAACAACAAGAATACAAATTAATTTCTAGGAGCCCAGCTTTATTTCTTTCAGAAGCAGAATTTCAAACAAAAAAATCATCTTCAGTTATCTGTGTTGAAGTCAGCAATACAGCTCGAATGATCAGTGTATCTTTGGATACTCTCTGTCTTCGTCTTCCAATTAGCAAAACGAAAAAAAAATTTAGTGAATTTGCTCAGAAGTAAGACAGGCGGATCAAGTTTAGTTTACACAAATGAATAAATTATTCAACTGGCTACCTAATATTTTAGGAGAAATCACAATAAGCCTCCCTGGAATTCTGTGGAATACCTTTATTGTACACATGCGACACACTGACAGACAGAAATAACGGATACTTTGAGATGAAAATAAATTTTATTCAGTAATACTTGCTCTACTGTCACCAGTGAAATCAAGGGGGACAGTTTGAAGAACACTCTGCTACACAGGACGGCCCATAAATTAAGGTGCGTTAGCTTGATTATGTTCAACAGTGATCAGCCTTGGTGATGTGGTAGGACAAGAAGTGACTGAGATCCTCACCCTGCTGCTCTTCTGCTGAACCACTGCCCACAGCTAGGCCTGCTGCTAGTGACAGAACTGTTCCACACTGCAGAAGCTACTGCTGATCCATGCCACTTAGCACAACACCTGTACCAAGCCTGAGTTTGTGAACTTGTGATCACTGTGGATACATATACCATATATAATTGGGAACTAAGATGCTTTGCCTTGTTACAGAGCATGGGAAAAAAAATTGCAGTAACAAAACGCTCCAAACAAAACAAGCCATCCTTACCTTCAGTTTTTTGGACTTTGATAATCCTTTGACATCCTGGTTTAATGTTCGGTATTTGAAGCTGTATATTTAGAAGACACCCTCATCATTACATTAAAAGTGAATTATGACTTTTTATTTTGACACAGATGTCTTAATTATTATTTTTAAAAACATTAATACAACTCACCCATTCATGAAAATTATCAGCTGGAGAAAATTATCACAACTTCAGCATTTTCAACAGAATAGTGATGATTAATACAAGTTGAAATTGCAGACAATTGTTTTTACTGCTGCATGGTATGGCAGCTAAGGCCTATACATGCTGAGGAATGAAGACACCATAATACTCACCCTTACGAACTCACAAAGGTTTCAAAGACATTATGAGGGGTCATTAATATTCTTAGTTTTTCCTCATGTTACTGTTCAATTCTGGACTACCCATTATTTAGTAAAAGGGGGAAGTAAGGTGAAGATCAAGGGACAATGAGAGAGAGCATGGTTCTTTAGCACTGTCACCAAGTCTCTTTAGGAGGAAGATCCTGCTTCAGTTCCAGACTCAATAGCTATTTTATCCAGTTAGTTTCCAATGTGGAAAATAGAACCAAGATTTGAGTATGGAATTTGGATGTTCATTCTCGCTCTCTGGGGCTAAAGGATCATGTTTGCCCTATTTCTGACCCAGTGAACCTTGAAAAGTATTATAAATGAGGAGCATCAACAAGTAAGACAGAAACCTTAACATCTCCACTCCCTTCTTGCTACAAATTGCCCTCATTTTAGTACTCTTCTGAGGGGGAACATGAACACAGTTACTAAGGTCCTGTGAAAACATTCTTCACTCTGCCCTAATGTATAAATGTCCATTCAACTCCCTCTTCACTTGTAGTCAGTATATAGCTTGCTCTGCTATATATGTATATATATATATATATATATATAGAGCACACATACATATAAAAATACATATGTATTTATGGATTTGATCCTCAAAAGAGCACAGTGCAGAGGAACTCTCTGTACTGTATGGACTACGCTGAGGGATACAAACGAAGGTAGGAGAAAAGAGAAACTTAATTTCTGTAGAAGCTAAATGTGAAAAACAAATGGGCTCACAGAGCTTAAGGATTCTGCAGCCAAAAAGAGGCTTTTAGAGTAGTAATTTTGTAGATGACCACCTATCACAGGTGCCAAACTGAATTTATAATGATTTGGTGGATAACAATCTAAGCTTTTATAGCATCAGAAAAATATTGGTGTACCTGCATCAGCACAAACTTACCTACAAAATCAGTTAGGCATTACAGTGAAATCAGTAATTTCTTTTAATATATTTAACCTTTATGGAGACAATATGATGTCTGTAAACCCACCAAAGAGCTATGTATGTCCAGGATAACCACTGAGTAATTTTGGAGACATATCCTCAATGATGAAAACATTAAAGAAACTAACTTAATCTCATTAGAAAGCCTGAACTGCATGCATGACCTCTGGAGACTCATGTGTTTAGGGAACATGACCATAGAAGCTGTGACTAGTGAAAAGCCCTATTTTTAACGGCTAGAGCTATAGAGGAGGAATAATCCATGTACAAGGAGAAAAGCTGACATCTGGAGATTGAAGAATAAAAAGTAACTGAAAATGGAGAAGAACACAGAGACATCAGATAAAAGCAAGAGACTAGTAAAAAAGAAATACAGGTAAAAGTAGAAGAAAACTGGAACAGATGGTTGTTTTATCACAGGTTGTCAAGAAAACATTTTGGCCCTAATTTATCCTTTTCACCTTTCTCCCACAAAGTTAGGGTTGGGAAGGAGTCTGCAGACACACAAGGTAATGACTGCAGAAACAGTATTATTCACAGAAGAATCACAGAAGAGAGTGAAAATGGGGAACAAACACCTCCTGCTCAACTTCAGGCTATACCTTCCAAGTGTACACTTCAGAAACTTTTAACACATCTACTCCTCTTAACTTTTTCTGGTTAGAGTAGGTATCACAAAATCATCATGAAATGATAAGTAATAAGCCTACTAATGACACTTACTCATTGCTACCAGAGTGACCCTGTCTTGAATGTGAAATTCTGAAAAACATTAAGTGAATATTTCTTACAGACTCACAGAATTACCTCCCTATCTTCTAGCTTGTTCTTTGTGTTTTATGGAGCAGGCGAATATAATGTTTGTCAGTGCAGTTGCCTTCTATATGAACCCTAATTTTGCTACTTTAACTTGAGAAATGCTTGACTGATATACTCACATGAAAAAAAAGGAGCAGAATCTGTACCATGCAGCTACGTGAAGGTAAGCATTAAAATAATACCTACATCTTTTAGCAGGGTTCTGACATACACTGTTTTCACATTCCCTGTTTGGCTCTAGCTGGTCAATCTGTCAATCACAGTTTATTCTACAAGTGTCCCATGATTCTCCTATCAAGTCCTACTCAGTTTGCAAATTTAAGAGAATCTAAGATATTATATGGCAGTCTGATCACCAATAATATTTCTAAACTGCATCTACACTGTCCTGAGAGAACACAGCTGGGAAACTTCCTCTGGGCAAAATTTGTTGTGCATATTATCTTTGCCTTGGGCCATACCTGAAAGCATCACTTCCTCAGCATCCCTAAACCTGTCAAAATGCTTACCACAGACAGCAGCTCCATAGATACATCCCAGAGTGATGCCCAGAAACATGTCTGTTTCTACCACAGTCAGTCTTTCCTGGCCTATCTACAGCTGGCTTCTTGCAAAGCTAAACCCAGCTTCCAAATGAGGATCATTCAGATAGACTTCAGCTAGAGACTAAAATCTGTCATGAGGAAAGGCTGAAAGCTGGGCAAGGGCGAGCGTAACACTGACTTCATATGATTTCCTCCCTCCAAGACAATTACTGTAGGCCAAACAATCAAGTCAGCCGTATCTATTTGATGATCTTCACGTCGCAACTGCTATGACACATACACCATAAGATATCATGCCATTTCTACAAAGAATATAGCAACAACTTTATAGGGAAGCCCTAAACCTAAGAGATGGAAAGACAATGGATACCCTAAAAAAAGTATTGACTGTTCAGAGATAAAGATGACACAGAGAGTATTTAACTTAAAAGATAAGGAGAGAAAATGACTTCACAATGCATTTTGAAGCCTTGTTCCTCTCAGGTTCTCTCAGAGCACATCACAGAATACGAACAACGGGCTGAACAGATACATAAAAAAAAATTCTGTGACTCATTTGTAGCTACAGCACCTGATCTCACCCCACTCCTGACCTTCTCCACCCTGCTCTCTCTCCTGTTTCCCTCCATCTTTTCTGAATAAGCAAACAGCCAATCCACAAGACTTTCAGGGTCTGACCATTATATGAGCCTCTCCCTGCCTAGTACATGTTAAGTTCATCATAATTTGGCCTGTCATGATAGAAGAAAAAGGATGTCTGTCCTTTCCTCCTGCCTGTGTATAAATAGAGGGAAGATGGTATTTGGCATGGTTCTATTCCAGACAAGGATCTTCCCAAGATATGATCAACACAACCTCTAAAAATATTTCCCTAGTACAACTAGTCTGGTGTTGAGCTGGACAATAAACATGCAGGCTGGGAACACTGCAATAACCCTTAAGTCATTAGAAGAGTTAGCATGTAATGCTTTTTTGGCAGAGAATTGTCCTGATGGTTTTTTTCACCTGTCCAGTGTTTTTTTTATCCAGACTTAGTGTCTGAAAAGAAACCATTATTTTTAAACTGGAGTGAGGTACATCCTTCTTTGATGATAACGGGGTTTTTTTAGTATAACTGTTACGGAGACAGAGGTACAATTAATTAGACAGTCTTCTTGAAGAAGACCATAGTGGAAGATGTTTATTTTGCTGCTGTCCATTTTTTGCTACCGTCCATTTTTCACCTTATGCTCTTGGTGGCTTCAGTCTCATTTTTCAAGTGCTGAATATCATAGCATTACACAATGTGCCACGAATATATCCCTTATCCAATACTTCGAGAAGCTTTCAGAAAAAAAAAACCTTAAGCAGCAAAACCAAAACAGACGTTTAAGGAAAAGCAGGATTTTTTTAGCTTTTCCTTTTTTGAGGATGAGAGGAGTTGTAGTGATTCTTTATCTACGGGCTGAACAAGGAGAAACAAAATACTTGATCATTGTCAATAATAAGCTTTATTGGCCCTTGCTGAGTGTTAGGTGAATATATATCATACTAGAATCCCTGTCCCTTGATTTAATGTCCTGATAATTTGTCTTAATACCCCATATTGCTCTATGACAAATCCCTTTGGTTCTACTGAGTTATGCTGACATCCAAAGGGTAATGTGAAGTTCACATATGGGGAGGGGAGGCAAGAAGACAATGGAAGAACCTCCTAATGGATGGACAATGGCATTAAATGAGACAGCAAAGACACAATATGGAATAGATCACAGGGGTTTGTACGGAGCATCAGCTTTGGGTAGTGTTGTGATGATCTTGACACAGATGCTTGGAAAGCTCATGAATTAATCATCCAGGCTAATGGTGCTCCACAGACCATCTCTGGCAACTAGAAAGACTGGAAGAGAGAACAAACCTCAGGAATTCTTTAGGAGACCTAGAACTATTCAGACATAGTCAAATGGTTACTTTAAAATGGACACACAGCATCTTTGTCTTTGCAAAGCATAGGAACATTCTTTGCATTTGGACAGAACTTGGTGAGAAAGCAAGCCCTTGGACACATTTATAACTAAACAAAATACTCTACAGAAAATCTCTACAGTAACATTGGCAAATTAAGGGAAACTACAGAATTGCATTCTGGCAACAGAGATCAGAATACAAATTGTAATAAATTTTACTGTATTGCTGTGGAACACCTTGTAAGATGTACTGCTCTCTGTGATCTCTCTTTGTACTATTATCTTACTGCTTCTTTCTTCAGTAACATTTCTCCATACAAAGACTAAGTAATAGGTTAGGCCTATCCATTATTAGGATTTGGATGAAAACACTAGTGCAGTGTAATTCTGAGAAGCAAATTCTGTACCACCTTTGGTAAAAAAATGTATGTTAAGAGAGTGTTGAGGAATAGAACAAGACACATATTTCTAAACATGAAGTAAATGGGTAAATTCTGCCTTACCTGCCCACAAACATGATGTGCAATAGTAAATTATTTACATTTTGGTAGTGAAAGATAGCTGCATGTTGAAAAAAGTGCTCCTTGAATCTCTGCTTTAGATTGTGTAACTAATTTAACTTGGTTAAACTAGCAAAACTAACCCAGACTTTTATCAAATGACACCATACCAAAACCTGCTTTTGTCACTTCTGTTTTTCCAGCCATGACACAGCACACACAATTCTAATATAATTTCCTTTTTGTAGGTTTTGGGTTCCCAGCTAACTCCTAAACACAAAAAAAATAGACTTAAAAAAAAATTATTTTAGAATGGCAAGGTAATACGTTAATCCCAAAGCTTCTTGATTATTCTCCAGTTTTGCTTAAGATGTAATACTTCCAACCAGATCCCAAAGTGTTTTTGAAAATGTCTAACCACTTCCTTCTTTGGCAGAAGAGAACACTGGCACAGCATCTTTGAGGGATTCCTAATCACACCGTAGATTAAGATGGGATTTTCTGTTGGTTCATGTTCAGTTGTTTTTCTCCTCAACCCACCAGAGGGGATAAAATCTATTTTGAAAATGAAGGAAAAAAAAAAAAATCAATGCAAACACTAGCTTCCCCTGCACATTGATGTAAACAAGAGAAAACAGAAACAGCTTAATTATTTGTTTAAATATTTTTCTAAGATACCCAGAGGGAATTTACTACAGAAAACCCTAAGGAATCAACAGCTGTGCAACAGCTCTGGAAGCCTTTCCTTTTATTATTGGAGATGACCAGCCAAAGAAACCAGCTGTATGTCCAGATCTTTAATTGAAATCTGCTGCTGAGGGGACTTGCTCTGTGCTCTCAGCTGGTTCAGACGGGGCTGCCTAGCAACTGCAGAAACTAGTTTCAGCAAGGCGAGGTGACACAAGCCAGTGACTGCCTTTGTGGGCACAAGTTTGTTGAAGTAACAGTGTATTTACTACTTGTCAGACATGGAACAAGAAGCAAGTCAAAATCAGATGATAAATAAAGTATAAATACGACTTTATTACTAGTATGCATTTTTAAATGCCTGTTCTTAAGCTGACTGAAATCAGCTTTCCATATGTTGTTGACAAGCCTGTGTTTTATTTATCAAATATACTTTGAGAGAAATGTTAATATAAGACATGAACCTGCAGGACAACTGGATCAGCCATAAAAGTACCAATAAAACCTCAAGTTAAATCAACTAATGGGAGATTTATCTAATCTCATCTAATTTTAACCAAAAATATATTACTGCATCTGTCTGCGAGTCTGAACATCAAAGCAGTATTTCTGTGTTGATAGCAGAATGCTACATTACTCCAAAACAAAACTTCCCCACACTGAATTTTTCATATTCTGTTTCTGAAATATCCACAAGGCACATTTGTAATGGGGTAAAATCGAGAGCTGATGGCAATAATCAAGGGGTAAAGGGTTCTACTGGGTAAGACTCACGGGGGTATGTAAACACACTATGCAACTTCATTCACGATGAAAACATACTTGCAAACTAAAACATCACAATAGCCCTAAATCCAGAGGCCAAAGATGAACTTTGCAAAAATTATGTGCTAAATGAACGCAAAACCATTCTGAACTCTCAAGCACAGAGAAGTTGCTCAAATAAAAGAATAAGAAATGTCATACTCTGAAGTTTTGAGACTCCTGAAAACGAAATTTTGTAGTGTTCAAAGAATTAGATCCAATGTATGCTTCTAACAGTACGACTTAATAAAAAACTGTATTTCCAGAAGCAAAATTATTCTGATACACTTGTCCTTGTCTTTAATGGTTTTGTACGTCTTATTTAAGAATAATAAAGGCACTGCTGCCCTACAATACACATTTATACCATCTCCTCATTATCACAGCTGGATAATGAAACAATATACATCTCCAAAGTTCAGTCCTCCTTTAGCAGAAAGTCCAAGTCAGGAGAATTTCTTTTAAAGAATTTACAAAAGCAACTACAATGCCAATATTTGTGGTGCAAACTTGCATCTTTGTTCTGTTCTTTCTTGCTCAGTCTCTTTTTGAATTTGCTATAAAAGCCAAATTAGATCTCAGGGGCACTGCACTACAAAACAAAGACCTCTTCTAGCCCATTGTGATGGAAGGAAATGTACTCAGGAGGGACATGTATTGAGAGGCTAAAGTGCCTTCTTCCCCAAATTCTCTCATTTTTACACAGAACTCTTTACCCCACTTCACAATATCACTCACACAGAGTCATATACTTGCCCCTCCTGCTTCTAGTCTTCTCTCTTTCTCAGAAATGTAGCCACATTAGTGTGAGCAAATTGAACTGGAGCAAAGCTTTTTTCTTTGGTATACTTTGCTAAGGTATTTCAGCATCTACATGATTCTTTTTATATATGTATTGAAAATCCCTTTTCTAATACTTACTCCTTTCAGCACCAAGACAGCTGTTTGAAGAGGATATATCCACAGTCCAATCTGCAGCCCTATTATGATCTAATAACAACCCAGTTCTGCTCTCCCTGTGCTTTCCTGACTGCTGCTGTCGGTAATAACAAAGTTGTAACACTTCACAACTTTAGCTTCATTACCACAGGATTTTAAATTGCAGACATGCTTATAATACACCTCACTATAAAGGACCACAGCTTTCACTGGGTGGGAAAAGAAAAACAAAACAAAACCCAACCAAAACCTGAACTGTAAAATCTATTTCCTCCTCAGTTATGAAAACAAACGAATGATTTAAAATTTTTTAAAAATTCAAGACTGTTGCATTGAGCTGACAGGTCTAGTACACACCCTCATATATGTCACTTGAAATTTGGCATTACAGATTTTAATAAAAGCAGACTAGAATACCTCTTCTATTGGACACTAAGAAAAACTTGTTCATGCATATTTAAAAGAAGAAATCAAAAGTAATTTTTCATCTGGCAGAAAAATAAAAAATAATGTTTCAGAATTACTGATTTAATCCTGGGCTGCAAATAATGCTAAAGAACAACTTCATCTTTCAGCTCAGTTTTCTATCTCTGAAACCTTAGAAGTTTGTGATATGTCTGAATATGTTTAAATACTTTTGAAGGAAAGGTCCTGGTAAACCAAAGATGTCCTAAGATCACTTATGAGATGTATGGAACAGAACAGAGACTCTCACGTTTCTATATTAGATTGCAAAGCTTATTGAAACACACAGACTTCTCTTTATTTTATGCAAAATTCTAATGCTCCCGTCATTCCTGCTGTTCCCTTTTTGTATGTCTGGTTAATTCTTCAGAATCTTCAAAAAATTTGTGAACTTTGTAAGAGCAGAGTCAAATTCAGCATCTAACCACAAAAAGCTTGAGATATTTCACGTATTTGTTACATAACACTATGCTTTACTCACATACCTTACTTCAGAAGCAAACCTCTTCTACCAAGCACAATTTGAAATTAATGGCAGACACAGAGACTGTATGCAGATTACACATGAAGGTTCAACACCAGGTCAGTAGTGACTGAGCAAAATAAAAATGCCATGGCACTTGGTGGCCTGCATGAAGTAAACTGGTGGTGTCAATCCAGTCCTCAATGGACTTTGTTCATTAGAAAGGAAAAACAAACCCCACCACATAGCACTAATTGGCACCCCCGTTGTCACTGTCAGCGGCTAGGCCAAGGTTATAACAGCCGCAGGAAAAGGGTCTTTCAAGGTCGCTCTCGAGGCACAATAGGGAAGTGGCACGGGACAGAGCGAGCTCCAGTGCCATGGGCAGTTCATTTCCCCAGACCTCCATCAGGTCTGCACCAAACAAGATCAGCCTGACAAGGATTCTGCACATCAGTCACCCCACCCATGCAAATACCTGCATGTCAAAAATCCCTTCAGGAACAGATCCTAAACCTCTGCAGGGTACAGAAGAGGCATCAATCTGGCACCTTTTTCAATTAAAGAATATAACATATGTGAAGGCACTTGAGAGCAGAAGGAAAGTTCCAATTTAACTGATTTGACAAAATTTCATTATAAAAAAGGTTTCTACTTCTTTTCCTTAATGTACAAGATGCTGACCATACCTGTAACAGAAGGTAGAAACCGCCATGTAGAACAAAGTCAATTAAACAACATAACTCAGCAGGCTTTCTTGTCTTTCTTGTATATGAATAGTTGCTAAATGCCACTACAGAAAGCATTAATGAGTGTGTGTAGCTATGGATTAGTCTGGTACGGAGACTCTTCTTCAATCTGCCTTTCTAATGACTCTAATGAACAGTGTGGGAGGATCATGTTCCAAGTTCACTCTTAACACCTCAACACCTCTTCTATTGAGTCTGCCAGTATGCCTATTACAGAACCAGGTCACAAAATTAATAACCACAAAGACCAGAAGAATACGAAATATACTGAGACGCAGTCAGTAATCAGAGAGCAGTGGAGATGGGAGTTTAAATGAATGCAGCACAAAAAAAACCAAAAGGTGAACTGCGATAAAACCCAAACCCAATAAACATACATCATAACAAGTGGTTAGCTCTAAGAGAAAAATCTGATAGACAAACAAGATTGCAACATAGCATTTTATTTTCACTTTTCAATCTTCATTATAAACAAGAAAAATACATAGCTATTTAAGTAAAGTTTGTATGCTTGGATGTGCATACATCTCCTACTGTAAATGTTTTTTTGAATTCACATCATGGGAAAATAACATTAGTTAATTTTTAAGGGGCTGTTCAACAATTCTACACATAAATGTATCAAAATACCACCTATGCCCTCACAAAATATGAAACATTTCTATACACGCATCTAAACTCCGAAGTTAACTTTTCAGTTAACTTCTTGAGCAGCATGTAGAATATTAATTGTTTAATGCTCCTTAAAATATCAACAGCTGGGCTAAAAGCACACACAAAAATAGCCTTATTCCTTAAGTGAAATATAACTCCTAAACAACTCATATTGTTCCTGACAGTAAACTAAGAGATCATCCTCTGTCTTGGTTTCACAGTGAAACATGTATCAAAAATACTATTTTGGAGATTATGAAAAATCACAATATGCATTTAATAGCATTCATTTCCTGAAATTATTTTATCCTGCTGCTCATTTGTGCCCAAATATATAATGCACAAATAGATAATGCAGGTTAAAACTGGGCCAAAATCAGATGCATTCCTAAATATTTCAGTAACAGCATAAAGACTCAGACATATACCCTCCTCTAGCTCAACTGATCCTGAGAAAGGATGAAATAGATGTTAACGGATGACAGCTTGGCTCTCTGCCTGTTTTATGCTTAGGACTTACAGAAAATTCCAGGAGGGGTGTGGGAAATCAAGAGATTTCATATACATGTACCTCCTACACTTCCAGTGTAGTTTTCTGAAAATTGAGGTATTTTTTTTTTGGTCATGGAGAGTTCTGCAATTGTTTGGCTCTGTAATAAGTTCTGTGGGGATGCTATAGAAAGAAAAGTTAGTCAAGGGAATATACTTAAAAATCACCCTGGTCTTGGAGAAATGGAGAGCATTTTAAGAGCAGTCTCCATTCCTCCTTTTCTTCTGAGCATGGAGAAAAGACCTAAAGATGTTTTTTCTGTCTTACAAAAAAATATTATGATGCAAACAGATAGGACATTATCCCTTTACTGCTATGTATTTCCACCATCTCCAAAAGCTAAAATCTACGTAACAAATCGGAGATTTTTTAAAACAAAACCAACAAACAACCCCCCCAAAAACATAAAAATCTCACAAAACAAACAAAAATCCAACCAAACACCACCCCCTCCTGAACAAACAACAACAACCAACCAAAAAACCCACAACACTCCACCCCACAAACACCAAAAAAACCCCCCCAACAAACAAATGAAAGATACTGGCATATTCTTTTACCAGACAGGAGAAAGAGCAGGTGCTGGCAAGCAAGAAGCAATAGGGAAGCAGAGATTCAGCTCTCAAGCACCTCATCTATTTCCAAGGCTACAGGCATACAAATGCAATAGAGGTACCTCGAGGAGATGTAACCTGGCCAAGGTTTAACAAACTGCTTATTTCTTCCTTGCAGCACATCCCAAGCAAAGCAAACCAAAAGAAACAAAAGGTTTATAAGAACAAAATAACTTTCTGTAATACACAGGGATGTATGATGTATGGTTTAGGGAACGCATTACATGTTTTCTAACAAGTAGAATGATTTCAGTGTCAAGTACTTTTCTGAGTGTACGGCTTTTCAACAAAAGTGACTGAAAAAAACTCAGAAAAAGAAAGAGGAACAGAAAAAATAATTGAAAGGTAGGAAAAAAATCCAACCAAACCTAATTTGATTTGATCCAGAGTTTAAAAAGATCAGGTTTGGACATATTTTGCAAATGACATTTCAATTTCACAAATAACTAACTTGGTTGAAAGTGCAGTGAATGCCAAGCTTGCACAGACAGCTTACATAACTGTATATGTGATGTCCCAACTTGCAGCATCCCTGAGTAGCAGAGCTCTGGATATATGCAGTAAATGAATGGAAGTGGATGTCTAATGTTAGCATTTAGCTGAATATCAAATAGTCTGAAGCCCCATTACAACAAATCCACATGCAACAACAAGTAATAGAAAGTAGCACAATGAATACATTCATATTGTTTATTTGTTCTCTTCCTTATTTTTCTTCTCTTTTTCTTTTACTTATACTTCTCTCTTTCTTTCTCATTTCCAATAGCAGGCCCACTGTAGTTAACTCCACCTGAGTGGAAATTGAAAAGTCCAGCACTCTGTAGTACAGGACTGTTCACATCAAAATCCCTTCCATTCCCTCACTCTTCTGTTTTATACTCTGTTCTTTTCCTTTACATTTCCACTTACTTCTTGCAAATAACTCTCTTCCAAAACAGCACCCTTTCTATTCAGTTTGTTGTTTATACGAATCTTTTTTCCTCCCCATTTTCTCTTGCTCATGATTAAATTCGCTCTTGAAAGCATACGTTTCTTTCCTTCAGTTTTATGATGCAGCTGGTACAATCTTTTTCTCCCCAATCCTGTTGAAGCCTGAAAATAGCTTGCTGCAAAAGGTCTTATTTAGTGCTCTGTTTTCATGGCACTTCCACTAGAGTTTGTAGGAATTGCTGATTTAGAACACATCTTGGCAAATCATTTTCAAAAATGAATACTGGAATTTTAGTAAATGCAAATCAGTGATAACGAAGGAATTGACTTCTGCATAGGCACCTGAATTAGGACAGCACAAGTTGTCTCCCCTCTTATCCACTGAACTCAAAACTGATTAGCTCTCCCATTTTCTAAAAATCAGGGGGCTGTAAACAACCAATGAGAACATACTGTACCATAATTTTTACATAAAACATTCCAGCAAAGTCTATAGGAATTCTATTTCAAAATTAGAGATACACAGCTCTGCAGACAGATTTCACTCAATTGATGTGATTTACTGTAGTATACATTTGCTTGAAATACTATCACATAGAAACAGTTTCTCCAGAAAAAAATTTGTGTGATTATTGTTGCTTCTCTAAATGTTAGAGCAGATACTGCATGCAATACCTTTCTTTCTGATCTTTTAATAATATATTAATTATGAATTAAATTATGCCTATTTTATGGAGACTACTAGATACTTTTTAAGTCTCATCTTTAATACTGTAACAGCTGCTACAGCATTGGTAATGCCTTTTTTCTTAACCAGGTCTGAATAAGGAATTTATTTTCATAAGCACATAGAATTTCTTTACAAATTGTAGTGGAACATGATGTTGACATTCTTCAAGCCATAGGATAATTTGTAGTTTAAATTACTCTCAATGGATGTTAATCAACCACATTTTGCCTCCACTGACATCGTTGTTTTAATCTTCCTCCTTATTGCAACTAATCATGTGAGAGATTAATATAAACTGAATTTTCCAAAATTGGCTAAGGCTAGGAGGAAACTAGTATTCTGAATAAAATACGGAGATTTTTGAATGAGAAAATTGCGTGAAAGCGTTGCTGATTTTTTACTGTCTTCAATGCAACATTAATTTAAAGTGCTAATCTCCCAGTATTCTAATATGTATATCTAAAAAAAAGATTTCTGGTGCAGTCCTGCATACATACTACCTATAGTATAATATTTATTGTAGATTTCCATACACTAAACAAAACAGTTAAGCTGGTATTTCTTGTATCACCTTTCCATTTCCACATATATTTCTATAGAGAGAGTGATTTGAGTCATTAAAGGAAGTCTGGCTTGCTGACAGACACCTCCAATGACCAGTACAGCTTGCCTAATGCACTGAAAGAAAACAACGACAGGTTTAATATAACTTCCTAAACAAACTAAATTAACTTTTCCTTGGTCATCAGTGGCACTCTTTCCAAAAGAAAAGTTTATTTTCTTCATGAAGATGAAATCAATGCATGGCACTGTGCCTTATTAATACATGTCTTCTCTATTGCCATTACTTCTCTGTGCCACTAGACTGTGCTGCATTTGCTCATATTTGTGCTGCCGCGGCATTTGAGTATCTGGCCTCAACTCTTGTACATGGTCTCTTCTTTCAGTTCATTCCAATTAATCACCGAATACAGTTCATTGTACAAATATTGTACAAAATCCTCCAAACAGTGTTCACTGAAGTAAGCAATGCTTTTCATAGCCAGTTGCTGCTTCATTCTTCTTCCAGACAGACAAATATGAAAAGAAACAACAAAGCACCTGTTTCACTACTCAGCCAGGACCTGAAATGTAATATTTATTTTCATTTTTCCATCTTATTTAGAAAAGCAAAGTCAGTTGCTGCACTGCTGACATGCACAAACGACGAAGGAAGAACGTGCTAGCAGGGAAGTCTTAGGATTTCCAAAACACACTTCTGTGGCAGGTTCTCAAATCAAAAAGTTAACTGGCAGAAATTTTTCATCACCTAGTAAAACCAGACATATTTTTCAAGAAGGAAAGAGAAGACAACACACATCAATGTCTCTAAACAGCACAGAGAAGACAACACACATCAATGTCTCTAAACAGCACTTGTAATGAAAATATGGTCCTTAATTTTGATAAATTCAGTTTTATACAGTTCACATACAGTGAACTGTCCTTCTCCAAAAGATCCTTATTTCCAATAAACCTCTTGGAAAATTATATGCTCCACAGTTCTCAGTCTGCTAGCTAACAGATACCTGCCATCAACTTGTGGACTGAGTCTATAGCTTCCAAGTATCTCTGAAACAAGTCTAAACTTTTAATGCATAATGCACGCTAAATAATCTAAACTCTGCAAACTATTCAAGTGCATAAAGTCTATCACTCTTTACCTCCTGTTGTAATGGGAATAATAATTGAAGACTTGCTTATTTATAAGCAGCTTTGTCTTTACTTTTTACATTTGAAGTTTATTTCAGAAGAACCATAATTTCACCTGAGACCAACAAAACATAATATGCTACCCTCTTGACAGCTCATTATTTTGACAGTAGACCGAACTGCAATTTAATTTCTTTTTGCCTTCTTTTGATCTAACTATTTTTCCCTCATGAATGTCTTCATTCAAAAAAACAACAAAAAACCCCCGCAAAACAAAGAAAAAACAAAAACAAAAAACCACCAATAACTGAAACTTGTAACAAATGCATTGCCTGTGAGAATAAAGACATTTTTCCTCTAAAGGATTGCTTTAGAGATGGAAAAAAATTAAATGCGATGGGATTGCATGTGTTGTTTGGAAGTGTTACTCTGAAGGATAACCTCACTTACGAATACCATGGATTAATGAAACAGAAATATGACTCTTAAAAAGAGTAATTTCGTTATGGAAGGAGTTTGCTTGTCCATGAAACCTAAGTGACCATGGGTAACTAAAACAAACCAGTTAAATGTGAAACCACCTCAGAACATCTGTAAGTAGACAGACTGCTTTATAGACTGACTTTGTAATAATCATTGAAATTGCCCTTAAAATTATATTGCTTTTTAGCCATACTAAAATATTTATTATTCTGTGTAGCATATTAACGCATAAATATATTACAAGCGTACATATTTTCCTAATCTTTACTTAAAGATTGATTTGGCCACTATTTACTAGCAATGACCATAAACCTAACAACTAAACAAAGTAGTTTACTGGTAATTGGCAGAAGAACAATGTTTTTGAATATTTCTTTATGTGTCAGCCTTAGCAGAGAAAGCATGCAGCATATTTACAAACATTTCTTTCCAGCAAATATTTATATAGCCAACAGCTGTATTCAAGCACTAAAGAGTAGCAGACAGTAAGGAGTAGAAAGTGATTGTATTGAAATTTCAGAGTAAGAAGACTTTTTTAAATTTGGCATGCTTCTTATGATGTTGATTCCCTGTGGCCTTTATATCATTCATGCTGCTTACAATCTCAAATCATTGGGTTTCCAAGGGACACAGAACAAGCAGCCTTAAATTCAGTTTGCCTTATTTCTGTGAATAGTCCCATAAAATCTAACTGAACTACTCACATAAAAAAGGCCCATGATAACTCTTTATAAATTAGTTTTTCTGTCAAGCAAACATAATTACTTGATGTTTACTCTTTAGTAAGTATGTGGTTTTAAAATGGCCATGATCCAGATAAACATAAGATTTTAAAAAATTACTGCATTTTTGTGCAGCAGTAAAAGCATAGATCCTCCATAAAAATTGTGTACATGCATTTTAATTGGCAATTCATCAAAATAATTCACAATTAACAGCAAAGTAACAACATTTATGTCAAACTAAATTAGTGTATATACTTGTAGCAGAGGCAGAAACAGCTGTTATTCTGTTTGCATAAACTTCCAGCAGAATGTGTCTGGCAAAGTTAAGCATGAACGTTTCTGCTTTACAAAAAATAGTTCCAAGACTGCAAAAATGCAGAGGGCCAAATGTCTCATTAATAGGACCACTCAAGTGAGTAAGCATTGTTCAGTCAAACAAGGACCAGGCCATCACAGCTGTACTGTATTCTCAATCCTGTGCATAAATTAGAGTTTTTAATGTGCTCATGAAACCAATATTAGAAACAAACAGGGAAATAGCAAAAGGCACCTTCTGTCTGCCACCCCCAGTGACACTGTGTGATGTCTTATTCTCCAAGCTGCACTGCAGACTTTGCCAGACTGCATACAGAATCGGAAGAAAAAACAACATTGAACTTTTTTAAACACGGAGCACAAAGAACAACATTTTGACATCTACAGCTAGTCTATGAAAGTCATTATGGAAAGCCCCAACTGTGCTAAATGTACAAAGCTGTTAAAAATTGCTCTTTAAAGAAACTGATTTTAAATTCAAATGTATCGGTTTTTTAAAATTTACACTTTGATTTAAGTTGATAAAACAGGTTTATTACTAAGCTCAACAGCAAGTGATCTAAGACAGCATCTTAGAACTGTTAAACAATGTAACCACTAACACACTACTGTTATCTCAGGATTGTGCAGCAATGCTCAGACTTTCTTCTCTTTTGATATAATTTAAATTATTTCCATTTTGTCCTATGGAACAACTATTATATTTAGCCAAATTTACCATAAATGCTATTGTAACACCTGTGATTTCCCTCATTAAAAGCAAAATGGACAGGGTCATGGGTTGAAAGGGCAGGGTATGGACTACAAAAGGGCTAGTTAACATAAGCCATTATACTGTTGTACTGATAAAGCTCATTTCTATTCAACAGATGATTAGTTCAAACAATATTTACTCCTATGTGCATCTTCAGCTACAAAGCATACATTCATCAATTTCACAGCACAGACCTTGATTTCTGTGAATTCACTGCACTGTTTGAGAGGTAGGAATTTCTTGCTAGCTTGGGAATCTTTCACCCTTTCGAACTGCTTTCCTGTATCAGGGAACCAGTGGCAGACCCTGGGTCCTGGAACCGTTTAACAACACTCAGTACTGTTGAAGGTATACCTTACCCATACACTTCTGAGTGGGCAAACGTCACTGTGATACACAGCAATGCCTTCGATAGCGCCTTAAAGACTTACCACAAATTATCACAAGTACATTTTAAACAGGAATGATCACTACCAGAATTCTTGTTTACTCAGAACATTTTTTTTTCTCCTGATAGATCTACTCCTCCAATTCCAAAAATAGTTTTTAACCATAAAACACAATTGAAATGACCTCTACTACTGTACTACCAAATTAGAAAATCATACCAAGCAACTGCTTGTCATTGTATTTGTAAAAGACCAACAGTGGAAGTCGGACATTTTCCATACCACAAAGGAGAAATTATTTCCAGCCAATGTACGTGGTATTTTCATAGTTTTTAAATTAACTGCCACCAGACTTCCATCCATGAAAAACAAATGTAACTTTAAAAAAAATTATATTATGAAAAAACTCATATATAATATCTATACTACATGAAACCATCTATTGATGAACTTTCATTATGTACTCTCCTCTGACCCCCAATACCATAGCATATTACAATTAAATGGAAGATACCATACGGAATATAAATATGATCCAATGCAAAGTAAAAGTATTGCTGAGGTACAAATGGGCTGTCATGCTTTTCCTTTTTTTCCATTCTACAGAGATGTCACTGTTTGACTATACACATTTGCATTTTTTATTACGTGACACAGTTTATTACTGACTCATGATTTTCTAGGCATTTACTGACATTTATTACATCTTACCTGCAAAGACCCAACACCAGTAACTTGCATTTTATCACATACCAAGGAGTCCCAATGAAGTCAAATAACATTATCCAGTTAAGGAATAGCTAGATGCACTACACTGTGAGGACAAATTGGCTTTACGTTGGTGGGGTTAGGTCCTAAGTCCTTTCATTAAATAGTCAGTGTGTTCATTGACATATTTTAGGATATTAATATTACATATTCCAAACAAAGATGTATTTGATTTTCCTGGAATAAACTGCAAAATAATTTTCTTTTAAGTTAATGAGTCTACAAATGAGTCCCTGAATTCATCTACTCAATTAAGGAGAACTTCTTAGTTAGCCAGTCTATTTGTATTTGTTACTTAATAAGGTCACTTAGAAATACTGCAGATAGAATTTGTTTGATCACACCTTTCTAATTTCTTACATATATTTCAGTCATGCTAAGAAAATGGAGTAACTACGTAACATCATATAACATGCATTATTGCTCAGTCCTGACACCAACAAGAAAAAAACTACACAGAAAACTCAGTTAAATAACTTGGCTTCAGGGGTTTGTGGTGCTCCTTTTCTTCAAAATGTAACAGAAAAAGCTTTTTAGTAAGATTTTCAACTACAAGTTTAAATATTACTTTTGTAATAAGTGGAGTACTTGGGTACTAATGTCACTTTCACAGCTTAAATAGTTAAGATTACAAACATGGCTTTTTTATGTGTACAAGTAGCAAGTTCCCAGAGTAACAGTAGCTATTTTGACACTTTTTTTTGCCACAGCCAACCTTACAAGTTTGCATAACAGCTGCGTTATATTATTATTATAGCTTTAAACTCTACAAATCATTTCAGTAAGAATTAAATTACAAGGAAAAATGTTAAGTCTTTTTCAGTTAAACAGCACAATCATTTTAGTGCATCTTCTGTTCTCTTTTTCTAAAAAATATACTGAAGTACACATTTTATGTTCTTAACTCCCTCACAGGATGTTGCCAGGAGTGGGACAGATGGAAGGAAGACTGTAGTGAATGCTCACTATAAATTTCTTTTATACCTCTGTTTGCCTCTATAAAATACTGGTATAAAAGTCATTAACTTCACAAAATTCCTTTTCCCATTCAGAGTGAAATACCTGCACCTACCATAACAACAAGAGTACCAAACCAACAAATTCCCAGTCTCCTGTACATTGCTCTGCTGTAAGTAAGTATGGCTACATATCCATAATGGAATTTAAATCAAGATTTAAAGTGCAGAAAATTACTATTTTGGATCAGACATGACCAATGACTGTAACATACTGGCACAACAGCGGAAAATGTTAGCTTGGCTTCCACAGGATGGGATGATTGACCGTCTATGTGGCTGCCCAGTATGTTGGGATTCAGCAGGCAGTAATACAGGTTGAGTATTTTCAGGCTCTCTTTGGCCTCCATCTCCAACGTGGAGCAGTAATGAACCACAACAATCCCTGCACATCCCAGGCATGCTGTGCTAACTGCATCAACTGCAGCTTGGAAGGATCACAGCTCAGCTGGGAAAGTTTGCGGGAACAGCTCACATATTCAAGACTGAGAGTTTCCTCCTTGAAACCAACTGCAAATATAGTTGAAAACAGCTACACCTTTACAAGAAGGCTTACAGCACTCTAAAAGCACAAATTCATGGGAGCTCACAACCTGTGAATTGCAACACTCATTTACTTCCGTTATTTGGAAAGCCACAAAGACAGATGCTCAATTAATGTATAATTAATGTTATGTATAATTAATGTTCCTTTTTATTTGAGAGGGTGTGAAGCACTGTTCTTGCCTCGGACACACACCTGTTGTAAAACTTCACTTTACTAACCCTTGCACATGAGTTTTCAACAAGGATGAAAGTTGCCTGTTTGTTGTTTTTCTCCTCCATCCATCCCAGCCCTTTTTTCCCCCCCTGTAAATTCCCCATTGAGTAAGCATAAATACAATGCAAATATTAATTTGCATTCTAGAGGCAGAACTGCACCTCTTCTCAGTAGCTGACAGCACAGCTAAAGGGCTGGCAGAAATGACTACAGAGCTGGGGCAGATCCTGCAAGAGATGCCGCCAGACGTGCAGCAAGATCTGCCTCCCTCTCCCTAAGCGTTTGAGAAGAGGGAGGACATTTCACTTCACCCTTGCACAGACCACCCCAAGTCACGGGAGGAGATGCATAGGAGCCATGGCTTGCATGGATGAAGTGCCCAGAAAAAGGGGAGATGGGGCTCCTGACCAGGGGTCACAGGATGGGCACGTTTTGAAAACAACCCCTAAGACAATGACCGGCTTTACTCAAATTGGAGGCGCTCTTGTGCGCAGAAAAAAAAAGAACGAAAAAACCCAAACAAAAAACACAAACAAAACCAAAACCCGCAAACCCCCACACTCAAACAAACAGAAAACCCCCAACCCAAGCAGCCAAGCTGCAACAGGGGCCACTTTACAGAATCGAGTGTTTTCTCTCTGCTTCCTGTTGCTCTTAAGAAAAACAAACACTGTTTAGCAAGTTCTTGCCAGATGCCCCACAGCCAGCACCCTAACAAAGAACGCTGGGGGAAAAGAAGGTCTTTTTAAGTTGATCTGCATAAATGACATAGTTACAATTCCTTTAAAGCGAATTACACACGTGTGATTTGTTAGTGCTGTTAACACACGCTGTTACAGGAGCTGACATCGAACAAGCTGTAATTCTAGCTAAAAGTTCTTTCCAGTGTGTGTGTCCCCCGTCCTTAAATGGAAGATCCAAGAAATCTGCATGCAGTGTCGCTGTCAACCCCGAGCGCGTTCCACTCCCCATCAGCCCTTCTCCTCCGTTCCAGTACCCTGGCAGAGACTACTTTTTGTCCCTTTTACCAAGCCATGGCTGAGGCAAGCAACCGGTCTGACAAACTGGGTGATAAAGGGCAATGTGGAAGATGGGGGCGGAGGAGGCCCGCGGACGCCCGAGGCTGGCAGGGGTTGTTCTCGCCTTGGTGCCGGTGTTCGCCTGGCCCGGAGATGGGGCCCAGGGGAGTCTGGCCCTGGGAGACACGGAAATAACGCATTCCCACGTCTTCCACAGTCCTCCTCACCCCCTTGGGTGCCCGGCGTGCCAGCTGCAGCCTCTCTCCAGCCCCACCGGACAAGCACCCCAGCAGTTCTCCATGCCTGAGGGTATCCCGTCGGTGACCGTACTCTTTTCCCCTGCGGGACCCCCACGGGAGGGGCTGCAAGCCCTGGAAGAGGCTCTCGTCGCTCTCCACGATAGGGCTGCGCAGGCAGCACAGGCTCGGGGGCCCGAAGGGACCTGCGGGCGTGGGGATCCCGGGCAGCGCAACCCTTCTCACCCAGTTAGCAATCCATGGGGAATGGGGGCCTCCAGGCGACGTGCCAGTTGGGGAACCTAGTCCAGATAACTTCTGGGGAGCAAAAGGGGAGCCCTTCTCCGTGCTGGCAGCGACCCGGGACCAAGCGGCAGCGGGTTCTGCCGTACGGGACACCTGCCGCGCCCCGCGGGCAGCTGCAGGTGGGGACTGCACGGCACAGACACTGCCAAGCACCTGAGCCTCCCTTCTGCCTGCCCGCCACGGGCCAGGGCGGCGCCGGGCTTCCCCGGACAGGTACGCGAGGGGTGCCCGCCCACCACCTACGCGGAAGG
>VXAD01011614.1:0-18180 GCA_013399195.1 Dicrurus megarhynchus | reverse complement strand
GGAACGGGACTGGCGTGCAAAGCTCTGGAGCTGATGGAGAAAGGCAGCGGGCGCAGAAAATCACCTCGTGTGGCGTTGTTAGTGAGGAGGCGGTGTCTCCGGGGAGAAAGGCGAAAGCGCTCGGTCACCACGGTGTGACGGTCATCGGTAAACTGCATTTTCCGACGGGAATGGGAAAGTTTGGTGGTGAGTCATTTTCTCATTAAAGAGTGAATCTGGACGTCGAAAGCAGTTTGTTTTCCGGTGTAAGAGTAGCAGAAGGTTCTGCAGAATGCGGTGTGTTCTGCGGCTAGCAGGATTTTCACGACTCACAACTCTCCCTCTGATTAACTGGTGTTTGTCCCCGAAAAAAACGAAATACAAAAAACAGCCAAACACCGTCCCCCTCCCACCTCCACCCCCCCCAAGCAAACAGAAAAGGCAACAAAAAACACCCAAACAAACAAAAAGACTTCGAGATCTTTTCAATTATTTTGTTTTGTTTTTTTTTTTTTTTTATGATCGTGGAACACAACCACAATACATCTCAATGAGTTATCTTAAACACAAGTCCCTGTTATCAAGGTTTACAGTTTCTAACTCCAAGCTTAAAATGAAAAAGAAAACCCCTGATTTAACTAAAATGTATCCAGACAAAGTTATTTTATCCACCTCATAAATCAAAATGGGGAAATTATTTGATACTGTTAAAGTATGGACATGCCAAAATAGATGTATTTATTACTACATGAATTATCAGACTAAGTTTTATTAGGTCTGTTTTGCAAGAGATCAAGGGTATGATGTCTTTTGCTCTCTTGAGATTTATTATAGGAAAGATACAAAATGAAGTGTCCACTGTTAGCGCAAACTGGCAAAGCTTTATTCTTGGGGAGCAAGATTACAGGTTTAGAAGAAGCAGTTCTTGTGGTTAGCCTCTTTCAAAACACCTGTTTGAACTGAAACTGAGCAAGACATGAAAGAATCAGCTCTGCCAGTATTGAAAACGTCTAGATTTACCTGACCGTGGTGAATTTTAACTGCATTCACTGTAGTGAAGACAGAGTTAGTTTAAAAAAAAAAAATCTTAATTCCTAGGATGCTAGATGGGATTTGTATTCTTGACCACTGTATTTATGCAATTTATATACTGCATGCAAAGTTGTTAATACTTATGTGGGATATATTAGCATCTCATCCAGAAACTTTTACCAATTACTTGGCTTTTAGTCTACTTATATCAGCATACCTTTCGGTAACAGTTACCTGCTCTCCATCTTTTCACTTCACAAGATCTGGAATTTACAGTGGCATATTTTCTTTTTAATCTGGATTTTAGCAGATGTGGTTGGTGGCAGTCAGGCTTGCCTCCAGGATTCTCTTCCATGGATTTTCCCACCAATCAACTCTTCAATCTGTTCCTCATGTTGAAAAGTTTCTGAGGTAATTGCAATAAAACAACTCTTACACATCCCTTTGCAAAGCATGTTAGGAAGTCTCATCTCATAATAATTTACCTACTATCTAATATGGAATTTAGTGAACAGTGCTTATGGCTTTTACAAAAGCAACTGGGAGAGAGAGCAGAGATTCCATCTACTTGTTGTATTTGAACCAGAACACTTTTTTCCCCTACTGGATATTCACCTAGCAGCTGGAACAAAAGACAGGTGAATTTCAAGAGGAGGCACGCACTCTTTTTTCATATTATCAAGTCATCTTGTTCTTGTTTATGCCAATATGATTTTTAGATTTAATTGTTTTAAAGCTGCATCTTAACATCAATCACAACTTTATTAGGTAAATAACAAGCTATCTACTTCCTGTGCTGTGCATTCAAAATACCTTACGCTATTACAGTGAGTTCTGGTTCATCTGGGATTGGTATGGTGCTTTTGACAATGGAGAAAAAAACTCATTATTCTTTCTTAGCTTCATTTTGATGAAAAGCTTTCTTTTTTTTTTTTTTTCCCCTACAAAACTCACATAATTTGGCCCCTGGAATTCATTTACATTTCTTACTACCCTATGGAGTGGCAATTTTTAGTTATCTGTTTTCAGAAGTCCTGGTAGACTTTTAGTTTATGCATCTTTCTTGTTCCAATATAGTCTATGTATAATGATGCTTGAGCTAACTTCTTCACTAGCTAAAGCAAGTTGTTAAATTTGAATTGTTTTTAATATTTAGGATGCAATATTGTCTGCTAAGTACTAGTAAGGGTGGTGAAAGAATTAGACATATTATAACCATGTGTGAACTTCAATGAGGGCCAGAAAAATTATAAATACTTTATTTAAAAATACAGGGCTACTTGAAACTGTTATGTGTTGAAGCACGTAAACAACACACATGATCTGAAGTCATACAGAAATTTATAGAATATTTAAAAACTGAACACATACCTTCAGTAGTTAAATAAACTGAGTAGTACAATTTAGCCCACTATTCTTATAAGATGTTAGTTACCCTAGGTTTCAAAGAGAGCCTTTTCAGGCTTTTCTCATGTCAGATGAGTTCTTCAGAGAAGTTTAGAAAACACCAAACAAATAGAGTTAAAATACAGCAAATAATTTCTTTTGCTTCAAAATATAAACAAATATTTTATGGCCAAAGAAGGATATTATTGCTATTATATTTTCACTGCAAAACAACAATGAGGAGTTGCTTTTTGGAATATTCACTTGCATTAGCACCTTTCCAAGGCTCCTTGGATCACAATCTTCTAAGACAATATTTAAGGCCACAGAGTTTTATCATTTTAATAATTTGCAATATATTCATTAGAGCTGTAGCAAGTTATGCCTAATTTAGTTTCTTCATTAAAAAGTACTGAATAGAACATCGTCAAAACAAACTGTGTCTGGCAGGTCCCATTTCGTTCCCTTGGATATCAATGGCTAATTTCTGTTGACATGAAAGGAAGCCAGATGCACCCCATAGTCAAAATTTATTTCTTAGATTCAGTAGGAGTAGCATTGGTCACAATTTTTTTCATCTCCTCTGTCTCCAGCTTCATTGCCATACATTCCTAACTTCATGTAAGTAGTAAGAAAGATTTTCTCATTTTTCTTTTTAGGACTTTTGCACAAAGTTATTGACAGACTTGGGAATCTGGGCTTCTCTCATAGGTTCTTCACTTTAGATTAACTTTCTAAAACTCTTCCTATCTCTTTATGCTGCCTGCAATCTGAAAACATGTACATGCACTATTGTCTTTGTCTCCTATAAAGCCTAATAACCATTATGCAATTTCAAACTCTTTCCACAGAATATTATTTAATTCAAAAATTGTGCATTTTCTTCCAAAATAATAAAATTGTTTTAAAAGCAGCCCTAGAAAATCCTGACACAATCAGAAACAACATCTAACAATTGAAAAATCTTTAATTATGTCAATTTAGTTTTAGAAGCTAAGAATGTAATGTATTATGCATGACAGGATAACCAGAAACTTGAAAAAAATAAAATGAAAAACAATGCTTGACTTTTTCCTCTGTCTTGTGAGATGAAAAGCAATCCCTAGCTGCAAATAAGGAATCCCATCTCCTGTAAATACTTCATGACATCTATTTCATTCTGTATGTGCTTCCCTGCCTCAATGGCAGAAATTGTATTGTGACTTCCTGTGCTTTATATGCAGTGCTAATCACTGGATCAGTGGATAAAATGTCCCACTTAAACATATCCTGGAACAGGAATGGATACTAGCTGAGATACTAGATGCCATCACCACCTCACCCCCCCCCCCCCCCCCCCCCCCCCCCCCCCCCCCAAAATGTTCAGCACCTGAAAAAACTGTCTGTAAGGATATAATTGCTGCATTAAACCTAGAACACCAAAACTTTTAAATTATATTTTGGATTCTTAAACCTAGCCAAGGAAGGAGCTAAATTTGACAGTAGTGCTTAAGCCCAAGTAACCTGGAGTTTGCTCTGGAGAAACTACAGCGTATTCGAATATTGATGAGAGAGGAGGCACAGTGAAAGACTATCTTCCTGCAGCAAAAAGCCTGCCAAGAGGCAGTGACCTTGCAAGATTTATGTTCATGTTCTCCGTCCTTGGCAGGTGCAAGGGTTCCTAAGTTGTTTTGAGGCAATCCAAGACCAAGAATGGGCTTCAGTGAAGGAGAGAGAAAGATGAGAGTTGTAAGGAATACGTGGGCAAAATAAAGTGCTCTAGGAAAGAAGTGTGAGGCGGAAGACCTACCTTCAGATCAGTGCTTCACATCTTCCTCCTGGCAGTCTCTGAGGCACTAGACACTCTAGCTTGGGAATGAGACTCTGAGTATCTCTCAGTGTGTATTGCTCTCATGAAGTAGTTTGAAATGTAAATGCAAGGATGTATTACAAGCAAAAATTTTTCCCTTTAAATGGATATTGACCTTCCAGCTAAACGTTCATTTGGCCTCATGATTTTTCAATTTTTTTGTATTGTTTCACTGGAAAAATGTGAACCCAGAGTACAGTTATTTTATTCATCAGGAAATTAATTAATTTTGTGGTGGAATCCCACTTTTCCTATTCTTACTTATGCACTACAGTTTTACATTTTAAAATCAAAGAAGTTCAAAATCTTTATTCTAAATTCTTTTTCATTGTATGCAAAATAGATCACTATTATTTCTGAGCTAATATCTACTTAGAAAATCATAGTATTTAGTGTATAACAGCTATTTACACAGTTTTTTTAAATTGATCTTTTGCTATGAGTAGCATGTAAAAGAACATGTGTGTTAGTAATTCTCGTCTAAAAGAGGTAAAATAAAGGCAAACAGAAGTGTTATTTATTCATTTCTACATGGAGTATCACTGCAACTGGAATCTTGGATACAAAGGATGACAGGAAGATGGAACAGAAAAATTTAGATGGTCTAACGTTTTGGACTTTACAGGAACTATGAAACATACTGACAGTGAGTAATCCATAACCTTCTCTTGATCATTCAGTTATTTATTGTTATGTCACAGTAAGTTAGGAGTACCTGCAGAACAAAGATAGGCTGGTGGTAAAAGGTTGATTTGGACTAAGCAGTTTGTAAGTGGCTGTATTCTGTGATTTTGAACTGAAAAATATATATTTATTTCAAATTTTCACTCCAATGAGAGATATTTAGGTTTCAGTATGTTGCCCTTCTTTCAGCTTTTGGGGCGTTCATATCTGGTGTTCTGTTTTGGGCTTATCTCCCGTGCACATTGAGTCTACTGCTACACACCACAGCTTTAGCTGTAGCTCATAGCAACGGCTACAGTTAAGGATGCTTACGGGCTTCTCTTCCAAAATGTCTTTTCAGTTTCCTCTTCCTTCCTTCCTTCCTTCCCTCTGCTATGTTTCTAAAGAATAACTAAAGGAAATCAATATAAAAACCATAGGGATATATTTAAAGAGAATAAGTATATTTAAAGAGAATAAAAGAGCTTACGGTTTGTTTACCCCTGTTTTTGGCACGATACGTTAACAGGCCAATGCAAAGCAAACAAGATAGTTACCTCAGATAACAAAAACAAACTCCAAAAATTTGAAATTACTATCCATGCTCCCCTTTCATTTAAAAGAGCTCTTTCTCTTACAAAGCTATTAGCACTACTTTAATTTATGCAGTTAATGTTTCCATCCAGTTCGTAGGCCAATCCCAAGAGGGAAAAAATGGCCCCAGCTCTACACCTTATACAAGGCAGACAGATTTAGCAAGTCTTGATCTGAGAAAGTAGTAATGCAAATGCTTAGGATTAAACGTGGTTATGTACTTTCCTGAATTAGAATCTGTGTCAGAATGCTTATTTAGCTACAATTCTGATATTAAGAAAATCTTCTTGTGTTGGCTCACCTAATACAGAAAGTGGCATTGTTTGGAATGTTCCTTTTGTTTTATACATTTATGGTAAGATACATTGAATATATAAATATTTGTATGGGAGACATAAATTAGCTAACAAACATTTCATGGTTTATTTCCAAGATTATTTTTGCTATGCCTATTGTGATAAGATATGACTATAACTGAGACCAAGAGAAAACTTCTAGATACAGTGATACCAAAACCCTGAACCACTCATACTTGTGAATAGATGTGTACGGACAAGTTCTCATGAGATATATTTGAAACTATTAAATGCTGGTATAAATTGAGTTCTTGGCACATATACCACCCCATGCTATTGTTACTGTGTATCACTTCAGCAGAAAAGTGGAAAATAATTAAGTAATTCAGCTATTAATGATGTTGGTACCTCCAGCCATAGCTGTCTCCTGGGTTGATAAATGCACTGGTTAGACACAAATAAGTAAGACCAAGGAGCTAGTATTCCTTTAAATCTCAGTTCTCCAGGACAGCCAATTACAGCTGACAAACTGCAAATGTTCTCCACTGTTATCTTTGGTTGAAGTCCCAGAAACAGGAAAACGTAAAAGCCCAGTAGGACAGAGTGTTGCATAAAGATGAAAGCCAGTTTTAAATGAAGTATTTTGGGTACTGGCAACAGTCAAGCTGTGATAGCAGAGAGCTTACTCCATGCAAGAAGTTTATTCTGCTGCATGGGCATGATCAGCAGCCTGTTCTGCACTTCATGCTATTGTGAGATGACTGCTATGCAGTATTTTCCATAATATCTGCCATGCAAGATGTATCCAATAGAGCAGAGGCACCTGGCAAAAAAACACTTAAATGGGCTAGAACTACACTGCACAAGAATATATATAATACACATTAAACATGTAATAAGGTACATTATACACTCTAAAACTATATATGCACAGTTTGTTCTAATAACTTTTGCCTATTCATTATACCACTTCCCCCTTACTCAGAACTTTCCTGTGTAAAATGTGGCTGGTCTTGAGATGCATGCTCTCTTTGTCAAGAACGAAAACATTCTGATGACATGGAAAGAAATTTCTGGAGGAACACTACTTATAGTGGGACATGTGTGCAAATGAAAAGCAAATCTCCAAACACCTACAATCACTGCAAGATTCTCAGATGAAGTGAACAACTTCAAGACTGCTGCTGCTAATAGGACACAGTAAAAACTCAGCAAATGTCACTCTCTTTGCTTTTAATGCCAGTGACAACAACAAGATCCTGGGTCCCCCAGTAGTTTGCCACTGCATTGCAGGGAGATAGCTGATGTGTCAGAACACATTAACTTTCTTGGCAGGTGGGCAAGGGACAACTGTACAAAGAGGTATTAGGTGATTAAGGAGTATGAAAAAACGATGGTAATTTCAATTAACAGACAGAATGTAGAAACATTTGGAAAATGTTCATGGAAGAACAGCAGGGACACAATTTTCAATGCAGTAAAAATCAGAAATAAAGGATGGGTTAAAACCCCTGTATTCACAAATTAGGGATTATAAACAAAGATTAGAGTTACATAGGGAAACAGAAAAGTACAAAAATAATTGCCTTGTAAACCACAACAAATGGAAACTAATGTAATGTTTATTCTCCTGTTATCTTTCCAAATGTCTACTGATTCATAAATGCTGCCATTTTAGCTACACAAAATAAGCAATTTACCTTATGTGGGATAGAGAATCATATTGCTATCTATTATGCGTAGTATTTCAGCATTTTTATTAAAATCACTTATTTACAAGAACAATGATAGAGAATAATGAGGAAGACAAGTACTAACAGACACAGGAACAGAAATTAAAAACAAATGAAATTAAGAAATACCCTTAAAAGCACTATATGATACCTTGGAGCCTTACTTGGTACTGCATTACATCATGTTTTGTATAACATGTTTTTTGTAACTCTGCCCAGGACACTGCACACATTACTGTGATAAGACCAGAGAGAGGGAATACTGAGGGGGTGTGAGGCTGCATAGTGCTTCTTGTAAATCTTCTGGGTTTTAAAAGAACTTGCAAATGGTACACAAGTTCCTTATACTCTGTGTGATGACAGTAGTCTGACCAGACTGAAAATGCTTGGAATCCACAGAAGTAGTGATTTTTGAAGACTTATAAGTGCTACGTTTTGGAAATGATCTTGAAACTTTTTCTTTCAGTTCTTGAAGAAGTCTATAAGCAGTTGAGATTTTTATTTATTTGCAAATAAAAAGTACAGTGCTTGCCATTTTTGGAGAATAAGTATTGTCTTAGATCATTGTATGATAAAGTATGATAATTCCTATACTTCTAAAAGCTCAATAGAATGCACAAGTACCATGCTTGTATGACTTTGTATATGTCAAAATAATTTTAAAATTATTTAGGAGGAAAAGTGTTACGTTAGAAAACTTTAGTAGTGTATTGTCAACATCAATTAGGTAATTGTTATACATTACAGACATTTTTAGACTGCCATATTCAATGTTTCTTTTTGATTGGAAAGATATTAAAACAAGAGAGTCCACTATGAAGAAATAAAAGAAAATAATGTCAAGCTTTTCCAAATCTCTTCAAAATTATAGAAAGTGTCAAAAGAATGATGAAAACAATATTCAAATGACAACTGTGGAAACATTATTCAAATGACAATCATGTCAGGTTGTTCCTTATGAGCTCTCAAAGTCACAGTAGGTTTATGTTTCTTTTTCTTTCATTCAAAACAAACAAACAAAAAAAAATCCACGCCAAACCCAAAAACAACTGAACAAATATATATACCAAAATTCCAAAATTAAAAACCCATTTTCATTGCTTCCTTGGTGTATGAACTATGCTATTGAAACAGACATCTTCTTTAAAGAAGCAGCCACTTTTCCAAATACAGAGAATCAAACACTAAACAAAGAAACAAATCAGATCATTCCCCTATGCAAATCTCCCTGGCCAGCCAGATTGCATGTCACACATTTGGAACAGCTCCTATGCCGAATCAAACCTCTCATTCCCAAATATATTGGTGCAGAGAAAGCACCAGATTTCAGTTTCAGTCTTCAACTATTTTGTTTCAGAGCAAGATCATAAGTCAACATTGATAAACACTGTTTTGTCCATGGACATTACCCTCTTGCTCCACTAAATCTCTTCTCAATCTGTTAGGTCTTTCTGCAGCATTTTACAGCTATTCATTCATGCCTTTGTCTTGCCTGTGAAACTGCATCTCTGTTAGTTGATGCCTGACTTATAAACTTACCTGCACAAGGATCGGTTTTACTTCCCTTCAGCTTCCTACATAATTTATGTAAACCACCAGAGGAGTACCTAAGTGCTGGCAGCAGATAATGTGATGTTCAGCTCTAGCTGTCCTACATCTTACTATGACCTCCAGCCTGGCTAGGAAGGAATGAACTGGTCAAAGCCAGTCAAAGCCCAGTCCTATCTGGAAATAGCACAGAAAATTATTTCTTATGGGTAGTTCTGCCACAGTGTTGTGAAAATGAGCATTTGTTTGTGTGCAGTGTATGGCTGTTCGCAGGTTCTTGCTGATGCTAAACTTGGACCAAAAAGTATCAGTTAAAATAGTTGTCAATAATGTCATTATATCCAGGAAATTCCTTCCAGTTCTGCCAGAAGAATGACTTCCTGTGACTGAGCTACAGCCTAAAACAGGGCTGGATGTGAAGCCACTGATGATTGGGGAACCCCAACTTAACCAGCAGTGATACTTCCTTAGTGGCACAGCTACCACAAATTGAGGGACCTTCCACTGGTTGCATACTGAATTTTTAATCTGATTCAATGACTCTTTCCTTATATTTGTAGGTCATCCCAGATACCTAGGAGACTGCTTAAACCTGTGGAATGATGCATGTGTTCTTTTACACTGCAGGACTTTATAGGATAAGCATAAATAAGTGGAAGATGAAGACTTCTTATGGACTGGTCTTGTACTTGAAATTTCTCTAGCAATGAAATTCATTTGAAATTCACTTGTCTAGCAATGAAGACCATAATTTTTTTTTCCAGTTAAAACTGTATTTTCTGAATTTTCAATTTTTCCGTGCCTGTAGCCATATTATATTAATACCACTTCTCCTCCCCCTTCCCCTTCCCCAGTTCTGTACACTTTAAAGTATATTGTTTTGGTTAAATATTTCCACCAAATGTCCCATTCTATAGGATCTGAAAAATACAGTTTTTTAAATACACAGTAAATACTGTGAAATTGTGCATTTCAGGAAGTGTAATTTTCTTTATACATGCTGTATAAATATCATTTTGTGTTAGTATGGTCTGTTTGCAGAGTCAGACTGTGATGTCACTGAGAAATATCTGCGTATAGCAGTGGTTCTTTGACAGAATGAAAGGAAATGACAGAATGACAGGAAAGGAAAGGATGAAAGGAAGTAACAGAATTAAATGAAAACTGCATGTGATACGGTCAAGCCATGTAGGCACTGGCAAAGCTAAACACTCAGTTAAGTGATGTATATAGTAAACCTGTACTGATACTTGGTAGAGAAAAACAGTGAGTTACCAATATTGGAGAAAAGTGTAATTTTTGTTACCCTAGTGAGATTTGAGAGTTTATGCAGTTGTCATCCCAGATTTTCTTCTGATGTCACTTTAAATGAAGGTCCCAGAGAAACAAATATTAATTGGTGAAACTGAGAATTAATAATTAAAATGTAGTGTCTTAGGAAGAAAAGCTGTAAAAGACCTAAACTGGTAAGTGAAAGAAAGTGCAATGCATAGAAGAAAAAATATTGTGTGCAATAAGACCTCTCTTTTCCTTGGTACTTGCAGCTTATGAAATTCTTTCTTGTGTAATTTTTCTGTAATTCTTCTGCACCACCCGTACGTTATGTTGTCTTGTAAGTGTGATCGAATAAAAATTAGAGTACAGAAAATATAGGGAGTTGGTGTACTGGGTAAGGTTTATTTTATGTATCAAACCTGAATTTAAGCACTTCCACACATACTGGTTATATTGAACTGCATAGCCTACATTAACAAAAAAGGAACGAATGAATTCTGAAAACAAAAACTGTTATAGCATGGAATTTTGGATTTGCTGTTCTTAATGCTAATTTTTTTTTTAAAAGAAGAAAATCTGATCCTAAAAATCAACTTTTGAATATAATATAGATCCTAAAGCCACATGATGTTGCCTTAAACATTAACAAAAGCTATTTATCAAAATAAGAACACTAATGAAAAAAAAATACTGGGTCAGCCGCATTTGACTAGTTGACAGTAAAAATAAAGTGAAAGACATCAAAATTTTTATCTTCAAAAATTAGAAACAAAAGAATGGAATCAGCATTCAGTAGATGTGATGAAAAAAATCTGCAGGAAAAACATATTTATGAAGTATACAGAAAGAAACGATCATTACATTTACTTACAATGAAATCCATAAGGTTTCCAAAGGGGCTTGTTTGAATTAAGGCATAATTTTTAGACAAAGCAAGACTAATTTGAAATTTGCCAGCAGTGAATAATTTACTTTGTCCTTTTCTAAAACAGCAGCACCAACAGATTTTGCTTATCTTGTTAGAAATCTAAGCTAGTGTCTCCAAACTAAACTCACGGTGTGAACTTACTGGGGCTTTGTCTTTAAAACTTACCTTTTTCCCTACTGTCTTACTTTTTTAAGGTGACTTGCTGAATATCTTGCTCTGTAGAACAGGTTACAGACCTGGAAATGGTCTAGAGCATGGAGGTTAGTCCTGAAGTCCTTACTTGGCAAAATACAGGTTTTGTGCAAGTGGCTTTCTCCATGAGGCCGGGAGTCTTTGGAGCAAAGGTGGTGCAACAGCTTCAGCCCTGGCTCAGTTGGCACATCCTGGTTGCAGCAGCTCTTTTGATTCATAGACTACTCATAGAAAGTATAGCCCCAGCCAAGTCCACAAGGCCAAGTTCTTTTCTTGGTTAAACTGATGCAATTCTGAATGGATGCTGGCCTGTTTTATTCATTCATGGCTCACGCTGGTGTTAATGTCTTTGGATATCAAATTAATGTTTATTCAAGCAACTTCCCATTCACATAATGTTACTGGCCCCACTGAAATTAAGGAAAGATTTGACTAAGAGAAGGCTTCAGAACTTCGTAAATATTCAGTTGGAGTATAATTTGCTACCAAATTGAAACTTGTTTGACACTGAAGTAGAAGCAACTGTACTGAATTTATTGGAACTGCATCTTGTTTCAAACTGCCTCATAGTTTTATTTAAAGCTCTGCATGCTTCAGAGAGGAATTTGGAATAATAAGTGTTTCAGCCAGGCTATGTAAAAAGTGTTAGTGGGTATTTCCTTTCACTGTAGCATGAGTTTGGGAGAATCAGCTTTTACTCTCGTATATACTTGGTGCAAGACTACTAAGAAACACACTGAGATTTTTTTCTGGTTTTTGCTTTCCATATCTGAGAATAAGAAGTCATGGCAGTGTTTCTGTACTAGCAGTAAATAAATATTCCACCTTAACTGTATTCTGAAATTTAGATTATGTGCCAATTCATTATTAAGGCATAATAAAATAAATTAAAAATTCATCTTTATTAAGAAGTTATGGAGTTTGACATAATATCTTAGGGTGAAGCCAAGGACAGATAACACTCTAGCAAACTGGCTGTTAACTTCATTAATGTCTAATTTCCTCAAGATTATTGCTATTAGAAACTAAATTCAGTGATTTAGAACAGAAATTATATCATTTCATTTGCTCTGCCCACCTTTAAATTAGCTGTGGCATGATTTGAGGCATATTTGGGAGAGCAGCTGTTTTTAATTTAGACTTTCAGTCTTTATCTTTAGCCTAACCACCTTGGACTATGTATTTTCAGTAAAAATCCTAACCTAGTAAATTGGCAGCATATAATTCAGCTAAAAATCTAAACATTTAAATTAGGCAGAGAGGGCACGAAGATCTGAAATGACGTATACTCCAGCTTCATTATGGGTGGAACTGATGGCAATTAAAATTCATCTCCAACCTACCCAGGAGTATTTTCCCTGCATCTGTTAGGAACTTAACTTTTCTCTCCATGCTTTTCTTTAACCACTATTACAAAAGAGAAATGCAGTCAAATGGAAACTGGTGTAAACTCCATGCAAACAATCCATACAGCTTCTGTATTGCTCTGTTTTACTGAAGCAATGCGAAGGATTGTACTATCAGCACAATGCTTAAGAAACAGCAGTGGATTTTGAATAAAGAGCTCTGCATTCCACTGGCAGCTGAGGAGATCAAACAGAAAATATGCCAGCAGTATAGACCAATGCATTATCACCCCCTCCCTCTTGCTGCATAACTGTGCTTCATAATGTGCCATAACATTGGCAAGTACAGCTCAGAGCTTTTTAAGAACACAAGGAAGCTCATGAATAATGGTTGAATCAGGAAAGTGATAATTAAATGAGACAACTGAATGCCGGTGGAGTCCCCAGTGGAAAATACTGTTCAGTGAACATCATCTTCATTTCCCTGGGTTTAGCACTACAACACCAAAGATATTTTTTGAACCAACATTTTAATGAAAATATTTAAGTTCCCAAAATCATATGAGTTATTTTCTTGTATGTAAGCTCTGTTTCAAAATGGAACGTCTATGATGTGCTTTAAAGAGGGAAAAAAAAAAAAAACCAAAAGCTTTCATTCTTGATTTTGTGAGATAAAATATTTTGCTGGTTTACCAAACTAGTTGACACTATTAAATTTCTATTATAAAATGCAACAACCAGTGATGGCTAAATTGAAAGCATCTTGGCTTAAATGTTTTCTTCGTGTTTCTCCTTGTATTGGAGGTAAGTTAGTTTTGTTCCACCTCCAATTTCACCTACTTTGTGGCCTTAGAGCAAACATAGCTAGCTGCTATTTGTCAGTGGCCAGTCTCAAGGAAGACAAGTTTTATACAATAAGCATGTCTCCTGTCTCCTTGTCCTGTCACTGCACTATGCTCCTCCTGAACTTGTGCTGCAAGGAGAGGCTGCCATGCTCCTTGTGCATTAATCAACACGCAGTGGGCCTTACAGCCAGAAGCTGCAAGCCTTTTGGGCTTTGTACTCGCCAAGTAAGTGCTCTCCCACAGTTAACCCCTCGAAACGGAAATGAGAAATGAGTCTTGTTATGGAACAAAAAATTGCTTTTTGTAAAAGCACTAGAAGTCAAAGTGATTCAATGGCTTGACATTCATGTGGACATGACAGTAAAATTAGACTGTGACTTCACACAACAGTTTTTAACTTACAGTGTATGTAATATACATTAATTCATCCATTTTTATTTGAAATAAAGTCTTGTTCTTTTATGACCTAACTTGTCAGTCTTACAAAAAAAAAAAAAATAGCCAAAACTGACTGACAGTATATCTCAAGGTTGCATTTCAAACAAATTCAGAGCTTTTTTTTTAATTGGCAATTTTTATATATCTTCTTGAAAGGATATCTTTAGCATTTGAACTGCTTGGATTAAAAGATCTAGGAAAAATTATTTGGGGTATGTTTGTTTTTTTCTTAAAACACCATACAGACTATTAGCATTTATAGTATTTATGTGATTTTTTCAGTAAAAATGTCTGTTTCAGTCTTCATTA
Organism: Dicrurus megarhynchus; assembly: GCA_013399195.1. NCBI lineage: Eukaryota > Metazoa > Chordata > Aves > Passeriformes > Dicruridae > Dicrurus > Dicrurus megarhynchus. The sequence continues at coordinate 3,767 of VXAD01011614.1, read as the reverse complement.
TGCTGGAATGCAATGGAAGTTCGACGAATCTGTTATAAATAAAAATGGGAAATTCGTGCTCAAATATGTAATATCGAAATATGTACTAAAGTTAAGTTGTAACCAATATTAAAAACGAACAGAACTCTTGCCCAGGGAAAATTGTAACCTCGACCGGGGACTGATTTGCATCCCAAAAACAGAGCTACAGAGAACAACGACTCATCAAGAAAGAATTAAGCTGGCTCCTGATAACTTACATTTTCAAGGAGAACTTCCTGGCAGAACTGATTAACTATCTACGAAAATCCCCTCCCAGCTCAGGTGTTAATGACTGGATCGGGACCCAAGATGTGGAACATCATGAGCCATAAGATAACATCCTCTGGTGATGAGACATTACTCAAGAACAGGATACGTTTTGTCCACCTCAGTTTCATGAATGGCGTACCTCATGCATATGCTGATTGGCAAAAATAATACCCAAGATCCGGACTTTATGGGAAAAACTATATAAAAGCAAGCTGTTGGAAGTAGTGGGTGTGAACAGAGGGAGGTCTGATGCGATAGAGGTCGGACCTGTGTTCACCCAGTGCCAATCCCGGGCTTGGCACTGTTTCCTTTTCGATCATGGCATTGCGTGTTCGAACTCTCGGACACGAAATAAATTTTATACTTGTTTTAATTTTAATTGGGCGTAGATATTTATTACAAAATGGTGACCCCGACGTGATACGACTTTGGTATCGTGAGCCCCCGTCTTCGCTCAGAAGGCGCCTCCGCTGATTTTAGCGGACTGATGGGACAAGGGGCTCTGCGAACCAATCGTATTACCAAACATGATTTTAGAAAATTGCCATGTATCGAAAAGGAGGATAAAAAGAGCTCTCAGGGAACTCAGGGGAGGTCTGGGAAGATCTCTGGAGCCGCGGCAAACTTATTCGCTTATAAAAATCTATGTGCATGAAGAGCCCATGCAGGAAAAAGAACCGTAAGTATTGCGTGGTTGAACGAGGTGTGATTGGGCGTGTGTGAGACGTGAAACTTTCACGAAGCGAGTGCGGACCCCAAGATCGCAGTTCCTCTCTCCCGCGAGGGAAGAGGTAGGTCAAGGGGGAAGCGAAAGATACAAAGCGGGGGGGGTAGAAACCCTGGTTACACACGTCAAGCCCAAATTCTCCAAGAAATTCAGGGGATCGATCACGGAAGACCGGAATGGAAGGTACGTTCTTTAGAGTTCAGGAACTAGTAAACCTTCTGGTCTCGGACTTGGTAAGTCCAAAATAGGATATTAGGAAAGAGAGCTGTTACCAGTGGAAGACCTCCGGAATGGTTCACCGCAGGGCCAGTAAACTGGTAAAATTTCGGAGTAAAATTGCAAACGGTACCGATCACAATGAAAAAACAAAACAAACAAAAAAAAAAAAACAAAACCAAAAAAAACCTCAGCACAGAGTAAAAAGGTAAGACAAGCTAGCTAGAATAAAAGACATGGGGCAGAGAAAAAGTAAGATCCAGAAAAAGTCCCAGGAAAAACCCACGAAAGGGAACAAGCAGAGCATACCTGAAATCCCTCGGGACAGTCCTCTGGGGTGTCTATTAGAACATTGGGGGAATTGCTCGGACTGGAGCACGAAATCCAAAGAGAAAATGGTCTATTATTGTATCGAAATTTGGTGGTAAGGAGATCAGAGATCACCTAATGTGGCCCATATTTGGCACCTTCGAGAAATGGACGTGCCAAGCCTTAAACAACTATGTGGGCTCACACAGCAAAGAGGAGAAGGAATATGCGAAAATTTGGGAAGACGCTAGAGTAGGACTTCTCCTGGTTAGAACTCATGAGAGTCCTGCAACGAAAAACGGGACTTGGGACCCTCTGGATCATCTCCCTCCCCCTTATATAATTCCTCAGCACCAACCTGTAATACCCGATGAACCCCCAATGAATGGTGTGGTGGCCGTGGCGGTGGCAATCGCTGTTCCAGAACCAGCTCCGGTGCTGCAAACATACCCTCAGCTCCCGACAAATCCTTTTCTGTTATCCGTAGGAGACGAAAGACAGACGATCCCAGCTAAAGTAATTGACTCCCCTCTGGCTAGTAGGATACGACTACAGACTAAGAAACTGGGTGAGGATAAGCTCAGTGAGGACGATGACAAAAAATCTAAACTCTTCCCTTTAAGACAGATACCGACAGCTCTGGGGGTTATTGGATATATAAATATACCCATTAATACTGGAGATGTGAGGGCATTCAAGAAGGAGATGGGAAAATTGGGTGTAGCAGATAGATTAGATTAGATGAATTTTTGGGAACTAGCATATATTCATACGAGGATATTGGTGCAATTCTGAGGTCTTTATTTAATAATGAGGAATGAGAAATGACCAAACAAGCTGGAATACGGGATTGGGAATGAAGAAACCCACAAGGGACCCCGGGGAATCAGAAATGGCCAAGTCAGGACCCGGGGTGGGATCCACAAACGGAAGAGGGGAGGCGAAATATGATTGACTTGAGGAATGCTGTTATACAAGGAGTTAGAGATGCAGTACCCAGGGGACAAAATATGAGTAAGGTTTTTGGAGAATGCCAAAGGAAAGATGAAACATCCACCGAGTGGCTAGAAAGATTAAGGTGAAATTTACAGATGTATTCGGGAACGGATCCGACTTCACCTGTAGGGGAAGTCTTACTTAAAACTCAATTCGTTGCAAAATCTTGGGAGGACATTTGGAGAAAATTAGAAAAAATAGATAATTGGCAAGAGAAAGGGTTACAAGAACTCCTTCGAGAAGCTCAGCACGTATACATGCGAAGGGATGAGGAGAAGCAAAAAGCGCAGGCAAAAGTGTTAGTAGCGGCAGTTCGAGAAGCCCAGAAGCAGGAGCGATTCCAAAATGCAGTAAGTCCAACACAAAACGTAGGACAGTGGAAGAAACTACCCATCCATCAGAAACAATACCCCGCTAGTCAGAGGAATGTCCCAGAATGTTTTTATTGCAAAATGAAGGGACATCTTAAAAAGGATTGTAAGAGGAAGTTAAGAGATGAGAAAATTTTTCAAACAGATTAGAGGTATCAGGGGCTCTTTACTTTTGGGTCCATAACATCAAAAGAGCCCTTGATAAAACTGAAATTAGGACCCTTAAAACAAGAACTAATGTTCTTAGTAGATTCTGGAGCTGAAGGGAGTATGGTTCAGCAATTACCCTCGGGGTGTGTTAAAAGTAAAGAAACTATGGTGGTAATTGGGGCTAAGGGGGAACCATTTAAAGTACCTGTTATTAAAGATGTTGAAATAGAATCAGAAACAAAGACATGTCTGGGTAATATGCTATTAGTAGAAGAAGCGGATTACAATTTATTAGGAAGAGATTTAATGGTGATTCTAGAAATCAGTTTGATTGTGCAGGAAGAACGACTGGTAGTAAGTTTGTATAAATTGACTGCAGAAGATGAGAGCGAAATAAACCCAAACGTTTGGTATACCCAGGGGGAAGCCAGTAGAATAGAAATGACACCTATCCATATAGAAATTGAGAAACCAGAAGAACCTATTAGAATTAAACAATATCCCATCCCAATGGAGGGACGAAAGGGACTAAAGCCGATAATAGATAATCTTATCTTGCAAGGAACTTTGGAGCCGTGCATGTAGCNAAATCAAAATTACAGTTCACAGAACCTGAGGTAAAATATCTTGGACATTGGTTAACGAAAGGGAAGAAAAAGCTAGACTCTGAACAAGTGACAGGTATTTACCCTCTCCTAGTACTAAAA
>VXAD01011613.1:271547-311002 GCA_013399195.1 Dicrurus megarhynchus | reverse complement strand
TTCCCTTCCCACACCTTCCCACATCTTCCTTCCTCTTTCCACCATACAATGAAGGCATACATAAAATATCCGGGATAAATGACTGGGTTGTGCCATCAGTGGAAAATTTCAGTAACTGGTAAGCTGTCCAGTGAAACATGAATTTGCCACAGGGAAAAAATGCCAAACACTGAGCAACTACTGCTGTCACTCAACAAAAATCTTCAATATGAATCCCATTGACCTCTGAGCACTCTGAGCATGAAATAATCTTATAATTTGGATATGATTGGATTATTTTCACTCAAGATTCAAAACTGAAATATATTCTTCCCCCTGAAACAAAAGAACAGATTCATTAAGAGCCAGAGGAACAGAATGCTCAAAATATGACACTGCATTTTCACTGACTGAACTGTGCATATACATTGGGGCTTCTAGTAGTCTAAACACTTGTGATAGAATCATAAAATCATAGAATCATCAAGACTGCAAAAGACCTCCAGGGTCATCACGTCCAATCTGTGACACAACATCACCTTCTTCAAATAAACCACAGCACTGAGTGCTGTCACCAGTCATTTCTTCAACAAGTTCAGGAGTGGTGTCTCCATCACTTTCCTGGGCAGCCCATTCTAATGCCTGAGCACCCTTTCAGTGAAGAAATTCTTCCTGATGTCCAACCTGAATCTCCCCTGCTGCAGCCTGAGGGCAATGTCCTCTTATCTTATCTCTGGTTATTCTTTCAGATAGTTGAAAAGAGTGATATGCTGCCTCTGAGCCCCCATTTCTCCAGGCTGAACAACCCCAGCTCCCTCAGCCTAACTTCACATGATAGCAATATAGGTCCTGGTTTTGGGACATGTAACAGTAAGTGCAGTTCCAAACTGAGGGTTCTTGCCTTTTCCTTAATAAAGTTGGATCTGATCCAGACATTCTTTGTTGACTTTTGAGAGATCAGCATCACTGTTTAGACAAACAGTTCTGGCTCCAGATTCAGAGATGAAAGAAGTAAAAAATCCACCTTGAGGACCTTATCAGGGTTTAGGCAGGAACTAAATATCAGAATGCTTCACAAAGTAAATCATAATCTCGTGTTGGTGAGGCAGCTAAGTGTGGCAAACAATGCTACTCAAGCCCATGAAACTCAAACCAGAAAAGACAGCTATTGATCTCTTAAAAGCTAAACTACTACTGCATACCTAAGGTACACCTGGGAGATTGCTCTTGGTCTTTGTATGCTTTAGATAGATATGCAAGTGCATGAAAAACAGTCAGTGGCAAACAGTTTGGAAGAGGGGTGACAATGCAACACAGGATTATGATTTACAGGAAAAGAATTTTTTTTTCTTCTCTGACTGAAGGATGTCTATTTGCCTTTTGTGATTTGATCTAAATGTATTGTGATAGCTGGGAGTGGAGATAACAGAAAAATATTTTGTCTATTTTGTTAACTAACACAATTCAGTATAAAGATGGCTCATTGTAATCTTGGACAAACCAGGAGTGCCTCTCTTCCTCTTCTTCCTTTCTTCCTCATCAGTTTTCTAATTATATTTCAGAAACAAGAGGAACGGACTGGAAGGGGGTTTGCATTCTGCTCTTTTAGAGCATCTCTTGACAGAACAAGGGAATGTAACCTCAAACTGCACCAGGAGAGGTTCAGATTGGACATCAGGAAGAATTTCTTCACTGAAAGGGTGGTCAGGGCTTGGAATGGGCTGCCTAGGGAAGTCGTGGACTCACCACCCCTGGACTTGTTCAAGAAATTACTGGATGTGGCACTCAGTACTATGGTTTAGTGGACAAAGTGATCAGTCACAGGCTGAACTTGATGTTCCTGAAGGTCCTTTCCAGCCTAAATGATTCTGTGATTCTATGATTCTGTGGCACATTGCTCTGTTTTATCCAGCTGTCTAACACACGACCAAGGTGCCCAAGTGCCTTTATGAGTCAGGGCCACAACTGAGTACTGCCTACTGAAGAACTTGTGCTGCAGAGCACAGAGTACTGAGTTCTGGTGCAGATGTTCGCAAGGATTTCTACAGCAATCCCAGATTTGTTACACCATTTTTAAAATTTAAGGATTGCATCTGGAAAAGCATGCTCAAGGAACTTATCTAGGGCATCATCCTCTTAAAAGTTAACTTTACTGTGTCCAATGAATGAAATACTGAACAGCAGGCATATTATTTTTAAAAGGGATATAAAACAATAGCGAAGCACTGCCTGATTATATTACAGCATCTATCTTCTCATGGATCAGCAAAAACTAGCACTGAAGTATACCTAATTATCATATTTACAGTGGTACAGGTAGTAAAACAGTTATGTTTTGCATTGCTCAGGATGTTCAGGTCTGAAATAGATAAACTATGTGGGAGATTAGTAATAGGTAATTATTCTCTACTTACATATTCAGCTTCATATTTCTAAATTAAGGTAAGTGGAAAAAGCTTATAAAATATTCAGGGCTCTTTTATCTTTCCTCCTCCCTCTTATTAGAAACTGTGCATGAATTTGCATAGAATAAACTGAGCCCATAAATCATAGCAGAAACTGCAAGAACGCTCTTTGTAAGTTATAATTTAAGGTTAACTGTAGCACATTTTGCTTACTGTATTATTAATGACTTTAGTTCACTCATGACAAGATTACATATTAAAAATTGTTGGTAGACAAAACTCCAGTTCATAATCAATTTACTTCCTAACCTTAGAAAGCCACTCACAATGTTTTCATACTTCCAAAGAAGGAACCTTCAGGAATAAAATTTATCAAGCAATATGTTACATTGGTCCTGTTCTTCAGTAGCTCTGATGCCTTGGTCAAGAGATTTAGGCACAGAGTCTCATGTGGAGCTTGAACTGTGTGTCCATGACGTATGGAAGGCTGGAAATAACCTATTGTCTCCTGTGGTCTGGAACTTATGGCTGTGCCCAAAAGGAAAATCCCAGCAGGAACACCTGGAGAACTTCAGAATAAGTTGTTGAATGTACTATTTCTGTTTCTCATCCTAATCTTGAAGAGGCATTAACCAGATATTCTCAGAACCATATCTGTTTATATTACAAGTACTCTCACTCTATGTTCTCTTCTACCTGCTAAGAGAAACCACTGGTACTTAGACAAAATAGTTCAATATTCACTAATATCTTACCATCAATGTCCTGGCGAAATCTAGGAACTGTTGTGTGCTTGAATATTATTGATGATTGTCAGATATTTGCAAGGCTTGGACCACCACCAACACATGCATCTCAGTCTGAAGCCTATATAACAGAAGGCTTTTCCTTTTTTTTGTTGTGGAACCATATTAAAGGTATTCTGTAACATCAGTTTGGTGGTTTAGGTTCTTCTTCTTGGCTTTCATTAGCTGTTAACTTCACTTACAAGTGATGACTCTAAAAGTAGTGTATTTGACTTCCAGGGAATCAGAGAGATAGTTTCTAATGAGAGAATCCATGGTTTTCCAAGATCACAAAAAATAATTTAATACTTATATAATCCTGTTATATAGGACTAACTTTCAAATCACAGGCTCTTTGACATAGCATAATTTGTCTCACATTTTTGTGGGGGTTTTTTATTATTGTTGTTGTTGTTGTTATTTACTATGTCTGGCTAAGTAAACCATTTACAGTGACTTACTACTTCAGTCATGACTACAGCCTAACCAGGCTTTTAGCAATGGAATGATTCGTCCTTGATATCACCCAAAACAAGAGCTTCCTGACATCAATCAAAATGCTGTTCTTCTCCTTTGAATTTTACAGGAACTATCCACTTTGTTTGATAAACCTGAAAGCAAAGGATAAATGTGATTTTCCATATCAAATGAATTTTAACACTTTATGTTCTAGAAATCACATCTTCTTTTTCTTACATTTGCTTTAAATATAATATCAGAGGGTTGTCTTAGGAAAATGCACACTCTAATAATGATTTGCTTGTTATTTATCATACCTTTTTTTGTACAGTCCTAAAAAAGAGGAATGAGTGTTTAAACTTTCTCCCGTTCTTTTGGTTCTGTTTTTCTTTCTTTTTGGTAAAGAAGAATTTGGATTCAGGTGCAATTTCTTTGTTAAGTACACTTTTGAAAATAAATTTTTCAAATTTTGCATTTTGATGTTGCCAAACTGAAAATTTCCTATAAGAAATTGCTTTTACTCAAAATTAGGTGAAACATTGCAGAAAAGTACTGAAGGTCAAGACAAAATGTGAATGTTTAAATCGTTTGATAGACACAAGACCTTTTTGCCTGCGTATTTTAAATTAGGAAGAGACCTCTCAAAGTGCTGACTTCTTAATATTACTCAGGACAGGAAATGTTTCAATATTTTTCAGTTTTAATTTCTTATATAACACAAAAAAATGTTGATCATCTCTTATTTATCCAGACTAATCCTTCCTTCCAAAAATTGGTTTGTATAATTTGGTTGGTTTAGTTTCTTAATGGCTTTGATCATAAATTCCCACAAAATTTCTATATTTTTCTGATCTAAAGAAAAAAAAAACAAAAAAAAACCAGCCTATCCAAATCAGGTGTCTTCAGAATTCACAGTCCTTTAAAGCAAACATAGGATTTCAGGTCATACACTGAAATTTCAAGAAAATAAATAAATAAATAGGTGAAAGCTTTCATCAATTACACAGAAAAACATAATATAACCTCCTCCTAAAATAAAAATCATCACTGACCTGCAGACAAGTTGTTTAATGTTTGTAACACAGAAAATGGACATCAAAGAATCAATTACACTGCAAGTAGATTGGAAATTGTAATATCTTTAATGTCTATATTCAGAGGGGAAAAAAAATGGTCTCGTGAATAAGATAAGTGTCCTGCATACTACACAAATTGAGTTGCAAGACTTTTTTTTTTAGTTGCCCTTTTTTCCAGAAAACAGATTTATTTTACAGGCATGTGCTTGGTTTACTTAATAAGACAACATATTTCTATACCTTTTTTTTTTTTTTAGCACTGAAACTGTGATGAAAGGCAAAATTCAATAGCATCCTGATGGTAAATCATCATTACTCCTGCAAAGTAATAAATTTTACTTGTTCCTGATTAGCCCTCATTGTACCTCACATTAATGGTAACCTCTTCTGCAATCCCAGCTCTGTAAAGTCAAGACAGGTAAATAATCTTTCATACTAATTAGAATGGGGTATTATTTAAAATATTCCAGCTTTAATATACAGGAAAACACTGGTGCATCTTGAATTGCACATTAATCCCAGAATATGGTAGGTTGTTTACAGGGAGACACTGGCCTTTGAGGTAGAATTTGAACAAAATTAGCATAAAATGGGAATAAGGCAAACTGCATTCTTTCATGCAAAGTGCAGCCCATTTCTAAAGAGTAAAGTGAAATAGGATTACATTTATGATGGAATATGTGCATAAGAGTAATGTTGATCTATGCCAAATAAAAACACAGAAAATGGTAGAAATTTGGTTTCCAGACCTATTTATTAAATTGCTCCATAAACTAAACTCTCCTGCATCTGTTGCAAGATGGCAAGATTATTAAAGAAGAAATACATTGCCAAAGCTTTCTTAGTACTGTGAAGAATGAAAGATTTCCTTTTTTTTCCACTTTCCTGCCCTTAGAAAAATTCCCACCTCCATTTAAAATTTCACTATTTTAATTATAAATCTAAAAGTAATTATATAGTGAATTTTTGTGTAATGTTGCGGCTCTTTCAAATATGAATATTTAAGATATTTTTTACTGAATAATGTTGATAAGATAATAATCAAAAAATAGTTTCTAACATACGAATAATATTTTGAAACAAGTCTATTCAGAACTTCAATTCTCTCTATTACTAACTCACATCACTATGATTAATTGTGCAATAATAATGCGTAATAATATAAGCACAAATCACACAGTGAATAATAAAGGTGCTATATTATTGAATAGTTCAGCTGAACACTTACAGTCTGGAGAAGAAAGAGCTGCATTCTCTTTTCTTTAATAAAGTGTTCAATGATTGAGGTTCTGGGCTCAGACCTAGGTAGACAGACATGCAGAATGAGCTGACAGAGCTTCAGCAGTACAAAAATGCCACATTGTTTTATTCTTGCATTAATGATTGAAAGGTGCTAGTGGACCTGTGAGTTAATAAGCTGAGGAAACTTTGGAACTAGGCATAGCTAAAAAGGCTGGTTAATACAAGAAATATTTCAACCTTTCCTCCAACACTGAATGCAACTTGCAATCAATCTTTTGATTCTGAGGTGTGTCTCCCCACTATCTTCATAAATACAGGCCTCTGAGTGTTTTAGTTTACCAGAAAAAAAACAAAAACAAACCAATACTGAAATGTAGTAACGGAGCCAGTTGTCAGGAATCTTTCCAGAATGAATGACACATTACCAATCATACTTTTTTGGAAAATCCATGACAGAACACCAGCAGGCTCTACACATACCAGCAGTTTCCTTATATATGGGGAATATTTATTAAATCCATATTTCACGTACATACACTTGCCTCCTTGTTTGTCAAAGTGGATTTACGAGTGATGGTTTATTCAGTCTGGAGAATTTAGGCTTTGGAAAGGAAAATGAGTTGAAAAACCTCTTTAGCATTACAGGAAAATATAAATTTAGGACCCTCAGAGCTATTGCAGTGGTATATATCCTGCCTTTGGTCTTCTTTTCTCAAGTGAATTTACTGTGGCCCATTACGTGACAGTTGTAGCAACTAAATTACAGTAGCTCTCCATTAAATAACAAAGATATGATTGGTGGTGTACTTTACATTCTCAAGGCAGCTTTCTAACCCCCTAAGTGGATAATTGTCAGTTATTGCTTTTAAACTGTGAGCCTTGCATGACTTTATTAAAAGTTTCTGAGATCCAAAACCTTACGAAGCTAATAGCAATACATACAGGAGAGGTGTGTGCACTGCTCTGTCATAGGGAGGAACAAAATATAGGAAAGGTTGGGAACATGTGTCAGGTTTTTGATAGAGTCATGCATGTGCCTTCTTCCTCAAGTGCCTCAGCCTTAAGATATCTGTGCAAGGGGAAGAATTTTACCTGGAAAATCTTGTTTATATTATTCCTCTCTTTCCTCACCAGATTCCTCCAAAATTTTTGACAACCAGCAAGTGACACTTGTCTATTCTTAAGCAGCTATTTTGAATTGAACATACATGTAGTTGATTGGAACAACTGAACAGCCCCAACTCCCTCAGCCTTTCCACACAAGAGAGATGCTCCAGTGCTTTCATTATCTTTGTTGCCCTCCACTGGACCCACTCCAAGAGCTTCACATCTCTCTTGTCCCAGGGAGCCTGGAATTGGACACAGTGCTATGTGCCTTAAAACACTCATTTGAATACAAGAAGCCACTTTTCCCTCAATCCCTTACAGGGCTTTCTTTGAAATCTCTGTTAAATTCTAATTATCCAAGTGCATGCTATTCTTCTCCCAGATGTAATGAGAAGATGGGGTCATCTTGATTCCTTTCACTTTCTTTTTGTAAGAAACATCTTTTATGCATCATATAAATCATTATTCCTCAACTACAAGAAACTGTCACCCCCTGCTGTTACATAAAAATATGTGGAACTCATTTACGGCTCAGCTGTGGTCAGAAGTTGCATCGGGGAGGCATGCACAATCATAAAATTATACAATCATCAAGCTTGGAATTACCTGAGTAGTTCAGCTCAATGCAAGCCCAGTTAAAACTGAGTATTCCAAGAATTGTTTATCAAAGTTTTAAGTATCTCCAAGGATGTAGCTCTGTGAACATTCCTTTTTGGTATGAGTGGGGTTAGAATTTATCCTTTCATCTGCTCAGAATTCCCTATGCTCCAGCTTCTCTCCATTGCCTCTCCACCTTCCTGTGTGCAACTCCAAGAACAGCCTGGCTCCATTTTCTTTACAGCCTCCCACTACCTAGCTGTAGATGACTTAGCCTAGAGATCTCCCTTTAACCTTCTCTTAAGTCTGAGAAAGCACAGGTCTACAAGACTTCCATCCTCATAGGTAACTATTATCAGTAAAATTAGAATAGACATAATAAGAGGGAGTCAGCAGGATAGGCAGAAGGAAGGATTTTTTTTTTTTTTTAATCCAAGTTTCTTCCATCTAAAATAGTCCTAAAGAGACATGACGATACATAGCGTTTGGCTTGCAGTTTTCATCAATACTTGACTGCACAGGAATGTGACAAGGGACAAATGCAATTATTTTTGAGTACTGTATAACAAATTTGAACAGTATGACTGCTTTCACTGTTGCAATATTCTCTGTACCAGAAATTTTTGTTCAATGGAAATATTTTGGCATGGTGAGATCATATAATGTTAGACATGGATCAAGAAACAGTGGCTTCAGAATATCCAGCCAGAGAAACTGCCTTTTACAGACTTGCAAAGAACATGCTCCATTTCAGAAAAACAGCAGGCCTACTGAATTGATAGAGAATTCATTTCTCTCTGGAAATTACTATCTTATCTCTTATAAGTCCAGACTTTGCTAGTATTTCTTTGGCAAATCTTCTGGAGAAAGATATTTTCGTATATAGGTATTTTAAAAGTTATTTGTCTGACGGTTGAAAGAACATAAGACAGGATAAAAAGAGGATGCAAATATTGTCATGTAGGCAACCAGGAAATAACAATTCAGTATTTCACACAGTGTAAAAATGAACCAATGAAATAATTATGAAGCCAACTGAAAACAATTTTAAAAAGCATGTCATTCTGTTATGAAATTCACTGCCATATTGTGGTGTGCTACCAAAAGCAAAAAATATATGGAAAAAATTTGTGAAGGATAAAGACATTACTGGCTATTAAGTTAGTCTGCTTAGGAAGTTTGTCAGAAGAATGCTAGAAACCAAAATATTACAGCAGGAAAATATTAATTCTGTACATGCCCTGTCTTTAACACTCTTTCCATTTTAATTTTTTTTCTGCTGGTCATTTTCAGAGACCATATACCAGGCAAGAAGGGCCCTTGACTTATGTGGGGATGACAATTATTCCACAATAATAACTATAATAGGACTGATTGAAAGACTGCCACCTCTGGAATTTGCTAGACAATGTTGCAGTCTGGCTTGCAGTCTGTGACCATGCAGGCCATTCATTGCCCAGCAGACCCCTCAGGATGACGAGGCATGGTGATGAACAGCAGTGCATACTGGCAGGAAACACCACACAACAGGAGTATTCCACTAACAACCACTTACACATTTGGACAAGCATGTGCCATACTCTCTCCCAGTCATCATGAAATTAAGGGAATTCTTGTCTATAGCACCCTTAGATAACAGTGAAAAGCATTAAACAACATTCTCTGTCGTGGGATCTGTAAGTCCAGGTTAAGACAGGGAAAAAAAGGGGAGAAAATGCAGAGCTCACCTTCAGTTGACATCAGAAAACCATGACTTCTTTTAGTCCTTTAACTCACACATGCAACTTACAGCTTGGTGTGTATTTTTCTCACTCATCTTAAGCCTTATGCATGTATGAAACCCTTGCACGAATAAAACCCTGGTATGTCTGATGTAAACATGCAGAAAACTATGGAAAGTCAAGTTTCTGTGAGAGAGCATGGTGCTGATAACATGCTCTAACCCAGGTCAGCCTCAATCCCTGTATGGGTCACTCACTTAAAAGTTGGACTCGATGATCCTTATGGGTCCCTTGCAACTCAGAATGTTCTGTGAAATCTGTGAAGTTTATATCCCTGTTAGCTACAAAAAAATATGGCCTCAATTCTCTTCATAGTAGCCAAGCTCAATGTAAGTACTACTTGGATTTGAATGCTATGGGTTTCCTATCTAAAATGTGAATTTTAAAAGAGAAAATTAACCTTGCCAAGCATCATTACATGACAGAGTTACCAAGAAACTCTCCAGAGTCCAACATTCATGATTTATGAATCTATCTGAGTTCAGACACCTGGAAAATAAAAAGCATCGTGGTTAGGTCTTGTACAGTTTGCTACTACATTAGTTATAATATTGTTGTCATTGAGAACCACATGTGTAGTTATACAGTGGAAATAATACTTATTTCTACCAGCAAATTTAATTCAAATCCTATATATTGGTAAAATCTCATTAATAATATCATAGAAAAAGGTGAGACAAAATTCTGGTGTAACTTTTTGTCTAAGAAAGGTTACCTTTAAAACATATGAAATTTAATTTGATAGGAAACCAAAAATCTACCAAATCCAAAACACTGGTTCTTTTCTATCCACCTGTATTTCTCATATAATTGTTATCACAGATGTATCTAAGAATCTTCCAGTAAAAAATTGAAGACATTTTGTCAACTTATTTTTCTCATCTTAATGTGTACAAAGTTTATGGTTAATTATATTCTATGCATTGATGCTGCCGTTCCCAGGTACATAATACTGTCATTTATATTTAAGAAAGAGAAGAATTTTAACTTCTAAAAGAGATTTTAAACTAACAAATATATTAATAAAGTTATCCATAATAGAGCAGACAGTTGCATGTCTGAAGGATCTAGCAGGAATACTGAACTTACCTTACATGACTGTCTGCCAAAGGGGACTTTCCTGGGACACTTCTCTCTTCAAAGTACTTACTTCTGATACCTACATGTGTTCTAACCTTCAGTCATCAGAATAGCTGCATTTCAAACAGTGACCACAATGAGCTCCAGTAGAGAAAAAATACTCAAGTCAGCTTTTACAAATCTCTTCAGCACTTTAACTTATGTGAGAGATCAAAATGGAAAACGAGAACAATGCACTGTCACAAAGAAGTATTTACAGATTTTCTTTGTATAAACTAACATAAGAATAAAAATACTTTCAATAAGAATATGTGCAGAAAGATCTGGTTACGACTGGAAACAATTTATTGTTTCAAGTTTTTAATCCATTTACATTTGGATGTAATTCATTCTACCATCTCTTCTGTGAAAATATATCATAGGAAGATTATTCTGATGCTGACAAACCTCACTGAAAATCTTCATTTTGTTTAGGTTTATATTTTGTTTAGGTTTTAGATCAATTAATTTTGTACACATCTTCATTTTCCCTATAGATTTTCAACCATTCTCTGAACTGGTGATGCAAGCAGTGTTTCCTGAGGAGTTCAAACTGTAACACTTGCTGACAAAGAATATTGTCCTTGATATCTCTGGTGGAGAAGGGTTTGTGGAAGTCTAAATAAATATACTTTTTTGCTATGCAGAAATTTCAGAAATTGCATGAGATGTAAATTTGGAAATGTTACTCATTTGCAGACTAGCACCTGCTGTGTTTTCAATATACAGGTCACGAGTTCGCAGCAAACCCCACAGAATTACTGAGTACTCAAGCTTTTGAATCTCATCAGAGCACACAAGCACATAAGTGATCATTGTTGCTTTAAAGAGTTGTTCACAAAACATTGCAAAGATGATACACATTTTCGAAAAAGCAGCAGTTTTGTTGATTATCCATCATTTGCATCACAATCATGGACAAATTTCACACCTCCATTCATCGTTGACTTTAGTTTAATATTTTGCACCAGTTATTTAAGTTCCGGGAACATTATCTGGGAGATGAATTTGACCTATGAGCAAATGGCTGTAAAGAAAGGAAAAACAGAGTTGATGACAGTCGTCATGATTTTCTGAAACAATTTTCGACCTTATGCTTGTGTAAACCAATAGGAGCTGTGACTGCTCATAGTATGTTTAACTGTGCTCAAGCAAAATTTATGTTCAGAGGACTCACAGTACTTTTGAGATTGTGTGCTACAGACCTCCTTGTGTGCTCAGCTTGCAGATGCTCTGAGCTTATTTCAGCCCTAACAAAAGAACCCTGGAACTTGTGCTCAAGCTATAACAGTTTACACTTTTAGCTTGACTATATCTAGTCCAAGCCTTAAATGTCAGCCAAGATGGCAGCTATTACATAAGTGGGGATTGAAACAAAGACCTTTTAGAATCAAAAGCATAGTCTTTGCAATGCTGAATAAATCAAGCTTTTTGGAGAACCTTGAATGTACATAATTATACAGTGATCCATATAATTATTTGGCAACATGCTGGAGGGCAGAATTGCATTCCCAATTGCATGTTTGTCCCTTTATAAAAAGGTAGAGATGAAACTTTGCAAAAATTCTCTACTCTTTTCCTTTTCTTCATTACATCACCATTTTATGATCGACCTTGGATATGTGTCCCCACTATTTCTACAAATTATCCCTAGAGAATTCTCAGTATTTTCATAAAATGCCCTTCCTTTCCAATATGGAAAATTTTGGCTATGTATATTCCATTCCAAATGTCATTGTCTAGCACTTAAGGAATTTTACTTATGAAAAACGACTCAGATGTATTTTCTAATGTGAGAAATATAACATTAAATTAATGGAAGCTTGCACTGAGATAAGTCTTGCATAAAAGAGATCAGTTCTCAATAGAACAGGGCTCTAGATGAGATGATCCATTTAAGCTAGGTGTTAACAGACCAACATGCGCTTATGCAGACTGATTAATTTCCAATCAAATTACAAACCTCAGTCTCAGTTTGTAACAAGGTTCAATTAATTCATTTATTTTGTGTATGTGAGCACTTCTAACCTGGTTCTCCATAAATTTAGGAGAGGCGGTATTGGGCTGAATGAGTCACTCAGTTTCCTTTCAGATGTAGAAATTATTTAATTTTGTTTAAATTATTTGGTATAGTCTTTATCACAGGGAGACATTTTGGGTACCATCACAAGCCAAATATGTGGGGCTTTTTTCCCTGCATAATATTATGTTTAGATCTAACTCTAATTTCCGTACATAGACAAATCAAGAGAGATCATAGGTGCATAGAACAGTTTGGGTTGGAAGAGTCCTTAAAGATCATCTCATTCCAACCCCCTGACATGGGCAGGGACATCTCCCCCTAGACCAGATTGCTCAGAGCTCCATCCAGCCTGGCCTTGAACACTTCCAAGGATGGAGCATGAACAACAGTTCCAGGCAACACATCGGTGCCTCACCCTCACAGTAATGGTTTTCCTCACATCTAATCTTAACCTACTGTTTTTCAGCTTAAAGCCACTGTTCTTTCACCCAATGCCCTTGTAGAAAGACCCTCTCCAGCTCTATTGTAGCACCTTCTAGGAACTGGATGGTAATAAGGTCTCACCAGAGCCTTCTCTTCTCCAGGCTGAACATTCACTTTCAACCTGTCTCCACAGCAGAGATGCTCAAGCCCTATGAGTGTCTTTGTGGCCTCCTCTGGGCTCACTTCCAGAGGTTCTCACCATTCTTATGTTGAAGTCCTGTCCCTCTAGAGCAGCAACCAACCTCACTGCTTGATCTCATTTGCAAACCTGCTGAGAGGGTGCTCAATCTCATTGTCCTTGTCTCTGACAGAGACGTAAAGTCATACTAGTCCAAACATCAAGCCCTGAGGAATGGCCCTGAAACTATTGTCCTCCTCTCTGTGGGAGAGAAAATTCTCTGCAGACCCTGTGCACTCTTTAAACTGAAATGATCCAAAGCTTAACAGTATTTGTTTGCTAGTGGAAGCAGACTTGTTTATTTTTTTGATGACCTAAACCAATAGATGAACAAATCTCTTTCCTTTTTCTTTTTACACATTAGCTGGAGAATAGGAGATCTGCTTTCATCAACTTTGCATGTGTTTGAACATCAGTCCCTATGTTAAACACCCTGAATAATTCCAAAAGGCCTCTCTTTCATCATCTATTCTCACATCTCTGTCACATTAAGGGCTCCTGAATATCCACAATAAAGTGGAAGAAGAGATTTTTTCACGAAACTCAGTTATTCACAGAGGTCTTACAGCTTGATCTTAGGTCTCTGTAGTTACGTCTTCATTGCTGGGAAACATCATGCGTTACGAACTGAGAGAAATGTTTACTCAGTCCTAATCTTGAGTGTGGGTCAATGACTAAGGTCCCCAAATAAATCTATAGTGCTGGAATAGGCAAGCACCCCTTTCTGGGCCGCAGATACTTCAGGACAGTGAAAGTAAGGATGAAGGAGCCTTTATTGGCTACCTTTCCAGCATGAAAAATCAAATGCAATTTGTCCAGATTAGTGGGCTTAGTCTCTTTCTGATTATCTAGTGCCACAAATATGTGACCCATGCCTATGCCTCTGATTTTTAATAAACACATTTGCTGGGTCCAATAGTTCCGCAATTTGTACAGAAAATTAGATGTAATTTGCCCTGAATGCCACTGGTTTCTCAGATAGTTAAAAAAAATTCCAGGCAGTTCAGCACATAACTACATCTCTGCAACTGAATCAGGCTGGGCACTGGATTTGCTTGATGAAGCCTACTGCTGTCTGCTTCAAATCCAGGTTCTCCCCTGCTTTCAATTTCCATAACCTTCTATGTATCCTCTCCACCCTTCCTCCACATTCCTTTTCCAAATCCTATCACTTCCTACTCTTCCATAGAAACACTCAGTGTAAAGGGTTTAATGTAACAACAAGTGAGGTTGTTTTTCTCATCGAAAGCAAGGATGTTGGTGCAGACTCTCCCACAAGTGATGCCATGAAGGGCTACATTTGGTCTCTCAGACCTGTGCCTACCCTTCCCTGCCTCTGCCCTAGCATTTGCAGAGGTACATGGATTGCAATGGATTTAGGATATTTGCAACTTTTAGTGATCTGTTCTGAAAGCCTAATAAAGAGATGGAAGTAGTGCCTTTTTTTTTTTTCTATGCTTTTCATTATTTGGCAGTGCCCTCCTCCCCCTTGCTGCCCAGCGAGGGACACAGATGGCTGCTGCCTGTTCCAGTTAGCTCGAATAGCCAGTGGGAGCCTTTGGGGCTCTTAAAAAAGGCTCCCTCTAGGCTGCTCTCAGCCCCATCCCTAAATAAAGTTAAATAAAATGTTGAAGTATTATATGGAAAGTTTTCTCTAAGGAATGCCAAGTTCATACAGGAAACCTGTGATCCTTTTTCTCCCACTCTTGTCTCTATTATTTTTATTTCCTTTTTCTTCCTCCTGACTCACAACCTCCTTTCTGCCCCCTCAGCCCCCCTTTCTATCCTTTCTGTTTCTCTTCTTTTGCCATCTGCTCCTGGCTTTCATTTTTGGTTTCCCCGTTCTCTGGCAATACAAATATCTCCCCACCCACTCCAAGAGCAATGCACTGTTGTGCAAAATGGGTTTTGTTTCTCTGGGCAGTGTTGTAGCAGCTTTTTGCTGCAGTTTAAAGAGAAATTACAACAATAATATAAAAACTTAGGTTAAAAACTAAAAAGAGTATCTCACAGAATAAGCATATTTTAATTTGAAATAATAATAGGGCTAAAGTCTCCTTAAAGTGTTGTTTTATGGAATAAGAACCCCACAAGAGTTCTCTGGAACTGAATAGATAGAGAAAAATGAAAAAGACATCCCTCCCCTTTTCTAGGATATTTTTTTTTCCTATAATTACCAGTAACCCACTATTAGGTTTCAAGGACAAAAATAACTCTTAGACTGTCTAGATATCACATCAGAACTAGTCTTTTCCCCCCTGGCAGCAGTTTGGAAAGATGATTCCTCACGGCACCTGAAGTCTATAATTGTCAGATCACTCATTCCCATGGTGAAGTCCAGGCAGGTGATATCTGCTCTGTGATTATTTCTCTTCTTTTTTTTTTTTTTTTTTTTTTACCTGGTTTCTTCAACATCCCCAAATGTCAGATGTGGTACAGAGGAATACCTGTATTTTTGGGAGGGAAAGAGAAGGGAATTGGAATGGGTTAACTCTATCTAAGCTGGTGTAAACAATGCCAACTTTGACGTTTAAATTTTCATTTCCAAACTGAGGCTTGTGTGGGGTTTGTGATGTGTAGAGGCCCCAGGTGGGAGATGGGTCCCCATGTGTGAGGTGCTGTGCAAACACATTAAATTCCCTGACTGGAAGATCTTACAGTGTAAGTAAAGAAGACCAGGGAGAGGCTGGAGGGTAAAGGCAGAATGAGCACAATCTTTGTTTTACAGCAAACAGCTAAATTAAATGGTGTCCCCAGTGGGCTGAAAGAAATCTGAGGTAGAAATGGACATTGAACATCGATTACCTGAACCTCAGTGTTTTGCTCATAAAACAGTTTAGTCTTCAGGCAAAATCTGGCCTCGGGTTTGATCTTTCAATAACATTCTTTACTTTCTTATCATTTTCAGAAGCAATGGGCTTTCACACTGCTGCATTGTAAGGTAGACCAGGCACAAAGGAAGAGCAATTCACTGCCCATTCATATGCAGCCATCTCTTGTGCAGAGCACAGCGGGTATATAACAGCTACCTAGCCATACTACAGAGAATAAAGAAGACAGTGTTTAGCAGATACCTGGGTAGAATGACTAGCAGGTGGGGTCTAACCTTCATTCTTGAACAGAAGTGCTATCAGATTTTTAATGATCACAGAGCAGGCAAAGGACATACACAGATTCCCTCTCTCTTTTTCTCTGTGTGCATCTGTGTGTGGATATAGGATCACGTCTGTCTCTTGCCGTTGGGCCATGCCTAGGAGAGTAGAATAAGTCATCTGCTAATAGAGGATAGTAAAAATCTCCTTAAGATCAAAAGATAACAGTCT
This sequence comes from Dicrurus megarhynchus, assembly GCA_013399195.1. Taxonomy (NCBI): domain Eukaryota; kingdom Metazoa; phylum Chordata; class Aves; order Passeriformes; family Dicruridae; genus Dicrurus; species Dicrurus megarhynchus. The sequence goes on along the minus strand of VXAD01011613.1, from coordinate 294,445 downwards.
ATGCCTTTTCTTTCTCCTTCTCTCTCTCTTTATTTTTTTTAAGCGAAAGAAAAGAGGGGGTTCTATTCTCAGCTTTACTGTTCAAGATGGGTGATTTGTCTCGTAATTGTGTTCGCTGACTGCAGCAGATGGATTCATTACTAGGGCTGGTCAGAAATCTTTCAACACAATGTGTTTTTGTGTGTGTGTGAAAATGATGAATCATCAAAACTGAAACTTTTCATGAAGATATGGCAGTGCAGAGGAAACTTTTCTCACAGAAGTTTTCTCAGCTCCCCACTGGGGCTTGTGATTAAAACCAGAGAAAGCAAAAGCTTCTCATCTTGGGGTAGCCCACAAGATAGGATGTGTGGGCACTGAGGTTTTAAATTTCTCTTCTGATTTTTCTGAACTGTTTCTTTTCTGAAGAGTGTTAGTTCTTTTACCATCAAATTATTCAGCACATTTCCTTATATATATGTGTATACATAAAGAAATGTAAACAGAGTATTAGAGTTTTAACAAGCAAAATTGAGAGAAAGTTGATGGTCTGCTGAACACCGTTAAGTGAATGCAGACCATGTCCCCTATTAAAGCCACCATATGCCTTTTTTTGAATCAGAAAAGCATTTGAGATCTTCAGAGGGAACAGCTTGCTCATTACAGACCCTTCTTCCCAAACCCACCAGATCCTGTTCCTTTTTGTTTCAGTAGAAATCACCAAAATAATCCAGAGGGACTAATGCTCAAGGAAAAGTCTTGAAGGCAAAGTCACTTAGCTCATGACCACAGCTGAGGAGTAACATTTTACAATGAAAGGAGGTCATGAGCCTAGTTATCTGCTCGTGTTATACCCTGTAAAGACTTTTCCCCTCTGAGTGTTTGTTTAGCTTGTATATAAACTATTGCTGATTGTACTGCTGCCTTTGGGATCCAATCTTATGCATGACTTACCCCGTGCATAAAGAAGTTTGTCTTGGACCTCCTTAGCAAATATTCAGTCTAGACTCTAATCAGCACAGAGAGAGAGAGACACTTCCAACAAGAGCTACAGCCAGCAAGAGGCCTATTTGGAAGACAGACAGGACATCAAATGCGTCTTTTAAATAGGGCAAGGCAGCTTGCTAATGGGCAGGAATTTGGCCCTGAGGTTTCAGTGTATGACAGTCATGTAAATGACAATCCCGCTGTAGCAATGGGAAGAGAAAATCAATAACACTGCCCTATCAGAGGGAACAATAATAGGGAACAAATAAAATACCACTGTGGAGCAAAACATTAGACTGGGATTTATCTGAAGCAGAGCAGAAAAGAGGGGAAGGGAAATATGTCAAAATTTATTTCCTAAAAATAGCATGGAAGTCAATAAAAAGGCATCTCAGTAATGGAATAAGAGCAAGAAGATGACAACGGAGTTGTCACCAAAGGTGAGATAAAGCTCGCCAAAGCAAAAAAATAGTCCCAAATTATTGCAAAGGTCCATTCTATCTATCCATTAGCAGCTTTACCTCTTCCCTTGAGTTTTTCTTCCAGACCACTCTAGAGCATTTGAGCATTTTCCATTTCTAGACACTTTCACTCCTTCCGCAGTGATTTGCTTCTTACTTAAAAATATTTTCACTGTAAGAAATAGGAATCATGAAACATATGTAATCTCTGTGCAGGACATCTGACATGTCCCATTTTTTTCTCTGGACAATTCATAATGTATAAGGAGCACCAAGTCCATTGTTTAAGTTGTTTAGCACATTGCAGTTCACAAAGGTCCACCAGTCTATTACCTTGTCTAAGGTGAATAAAACTACACTAAAATTTGTTATTTTCAATTGCAAATAAGATTTTACCTCCATCCAGTTAACTTCTGCTCCTTTTCTCCGGTTTCTTGTAATACCAAAGAAAAGTATATTCACCGCATCATGGAAGTTATAGTTCCTTTTGTTAGTCCTTTAGACCACCTTTTTCAACCTTTTTTAAATTCAGATAACATCGTAAAAAATACGTGAGATATAGAGTTCTGACAATGGTTTTCATCTTACAAGAAAATAAAAAATAGGTTAATTTGTGAATGTTTGATTATGACTCCCTTGTAACACCTTGTTTGTTCTCTTGCTTACCTGCATGTACAGGTTTATAAGATGCAACAAAAAAGAACGTGAGGTTTTCATGGCCCATTGAAGTTCTATGAATCAGATCACAGACAGAGAAACACCCACTTACTGTTTATTTTTTATTCTAAATTCAGCACAGGATTCATCACCCCCCTTTTCCCCCCAAGGTATGTTCTTATAGCTATATCCAAATTTAAATGCCATGAGGTATTTGGCTTTCATCCGTGTCATCTTTGTGCTATCCCATTTATAGTTAAGGGTGCCATCTAAAGCCTGATTGTCTTCCATCATTTTATGTATTTACTTTGGTGGAAACTTATTAGTATATTCTGTCAGGACAAAACTTTGCACTATTTGATCACTCCTTATTTGCATTTTTAATAGTCCCCATTAGACAGCCTCCAAACTAATTAGCCAAGCATCTGTAATAGAAAACTCCTGTTTCCTATTTTCAGAACTAAGAAACTAATAGCTGAAGCCTTACTAGAACAATTAAGTAATAAGAAAAATACTGTGTTAAGGTTGGCAATAGACTAGCTGCCATAAATCACTACAATAATGACTTTCAGCTCAAAATGTTTAAGTAGATAAAAAATTAGTCCACATACTGTTTCTGCGGTCTACGAAATAGACATGTCCCTGATTAAAAAATGAAAAGAAGAAAAACAGTGTATGTAATGTATATGGAATCATTCAGGTTTTGTTCACTGGGAGGGAGAGGGGGGCATTTAGTCTTTAATATGGCAAAACCTGTCAATTTTCATTGTGTTTCTATAACTTAAAAATGTATGGCCTAAATATCAGTGAAAATTATTAAATGTAGGCTTCTTAGCCTAATCTTTAAAATCCTTGAAGTGCTTTGTTCCCTTTGATTTCAGTGCAGACATTTGGTGCCTAAATCACTTCAAAGTCACAAATCTTAGGACTGTGATTCAGTTGCCCAAACTCTGATTTCTTGCATTAGATATCAAAAATTATCCCACCCCCATTCAGCTACTGTTGGAAAATGGATTAAGGGCATTAGACATCCATATTTAGGAAACTGATTTTTGCCTCAAGTAATTTCCACTGATTTTCAGAACTTTATTCAGCACTTACTTTTTCCTATCATCCAGAATAACAGAAGCGGTCAAAAAAATGGGGTTTTGTTTGTTTAAGTATCACTATCAAATTTTTCTTCAACAAGGAGAATGTGCAATGTATTATTTGTCCAAAAGAGTCTTTTGCAAACGTAACCATTCTGAGACACTACTTCAGAAAGATAATAATTTGAATGGAGAAATTCCTCATAATGGATTAAATCATTAATCATGACAAGTAGGCCAAAAGAAAAGTCAAAGTAGTTTTGATGTGAGTTTTCAAAAAATATTTTCCCCCTCTACTGGAATTTCAAAATTCCCAAATATTAACAAAAATAAAAACAACACTTGCAATTGAACAATAACAGATGTTATAAACTCTGCATCAGTGTGGGAAACTGTTGGTTTCTTCACTGAGAAGGTGGTCAGTCACTGGAACAGGTTCCCAGGGAAGTGGTCATATCACCAAGCTTGTCAGAGTTCCAGAACAATCTGATTTTTTATTTTGCAATCCAGACCCCTCAAAAGGGTTGTTGTTATTTTGAAGTAGTTGTTTTCTTCCACTATCTTTATGTCCTCCAAAATTCTTTACCACTACCTACCAAAGTCAAAGGCTTAATTTATAATATCAATTTTATATCAAAGGTCATACTTTCTGTTTTCATTTTTAGAAAATAAATTGAAAAAAATCTTAAATAATATGTTCTCTGCAAGAATAAGTGGAGCAAAATAGTATTTTCTAAAAATCTATAACCATCTTTTAGTTTTTATTTTTAACTTCTACTAACTGAATTATTGATTTACCCAAGTTATCTAAGATTAGATTTTTGTACAATGAGCATGAGAATGGTAAAATTTGGTTCTTGAAAAGACGTAGTATCTTGCTTTACTTACATCCCTTACTACTTTGAATTTAGTTAACATTGTAATGAAACCAGCAATGTGCTTTAAGCGATGGAACTAAATAATGATATATTTATAAAAATAATGAAAATACCTGATTACTTAAAGCTAAGAACATGTACAATTAAAAATGTTCTCCTATTATCTAGCTAAGTGCCAGCAAGAGATAAAATATCTTTAAATATCTTTTACTCTAGAAATAATATCACCATATTAACTATATCTCTACATTGACTTGCCATTAAAAAATGCCTTAGGATTTATTTTGCACCTAAATTTTCTTTAATTTGTTTTTCTTCCATGGTCACTTTGTAAATTACAAAATTCCTCAAAAGAAGCAAGTATGAAAAAAACACTTCAAGAAGTTCAGGTTTCAGGATACAGAAGACCCCCTGATCTTCAAAAACAATCCCTGCAGGAATTTTGAGCACAGCTCTGTACTACAGCAAAAAAAAAAAAAGAAGAGGGAATTCTTTTGTTTACTTGCTTGTTGGTAATTAAGAAAGACTTTTGTTTCTGTCCAAGCTGTAATATATTCTGCTCATTCTGAAAATCATATTGGAAGACTAATACAATTTCAGTCCTGGTTTATAGCTCTCGGCTATGCCAGGACTGCACCCTTGCATATGTATTGGAGTTTCCCTTGTATATATATTGGGGTTTTTACCCAAAACTTGTCTGTTGGACTCTGTTTTAAGTTCTTGCCTCTTCACACACACACTGTGCTCTTAAAAGACTACTGGTCAGGCTTTCAGCACTAAGTTATTGTGAGACACTTTTTGGGTACCTCGGCAGCAACCTGAAGCAAACTTCACCTTCCTGTGCCAGCCACCGTGGCACTGAAATGCACATGAATGAGGATGTACTAAAGTAATTCTGAAGAGTGACTAGAGACAAAATTTGAGTTTGGCTTTGGAGAGGAAAGGCTGGTGAACTAGCACATTGTGCCTGCCCATTACACCGCCTGCTAGGAGACAATAACTTTCCCAAAACTTGTCTGATGCAGCCAAAAAAACAATGACACAGAAGCAGACGTATTTGTTTCTTATCAGCAGGGATCCTATTGCTGCAAGCTCCACAGTGTTTTGGACTCCAGCTCTACTCGTCAAGCCATTGCTCTTGCTCCATCGCCAAGCAGCTTACAGAAGGCAATTAAGTATTGCATAGGCATTTGACTGTAAACAATTATGGAACTTAATGTCCTGTAGCTCAGAGGGGGGAAAAACGCCTCCTACACTGGCTGAGCTGATAATCAATGACTTTGACAGTGAAGAACTCCATCTCTGAAAGACAAATGAAGCTATTTCAACAATCACCCCATCACCATATTCCACCACAAACTGTCTTCAGTTGGGAGATTATTTCTTCTACAGGGTCTGGCAGTCAATGAGATCTAAATGCCAGGAAAGAACTGGCACAGACTTTTGACTGTTCAGCTTGACCACTGCAGTGTATGCACATTCAGAAAGGCATGTCATGCTGTGTGCTTTTTTGAAGCCGATGATGAGAGCTGAACTGCGGTGGGAGGCCGGCGAGTGACTGATGCTGTATTATTCGGAGAGCCCACGCGGCCGAATTGTGCTACACAGCGTGCCAGAGATGGGATCCAGGCAGGCAAGCTTTGAGCAACACGGAAGCCTGATATCAAGAAATAGGAGCCTCAAAAAGCAGACCAGCAATCTGCAGAGTTTTGGTAACAACACCAAGTTCATGCTGAGAGCTTTGTTGGGGAAAGTAGTGATGCGTCATTTGACACAAGATATTCAGTCAAAACATAAAAGAAATCTCTTCATTAAACGTCAAGATGTCTTTGAAGCTCACAGCGGAGGTTTCTTTGCTGTGACAAGTGATCTCCTGGGTCAGACCAGATGTATTATATAACCTAACTATAAACATTATAGTTACCAGATAGGAATTTCTGTAAGTATTACTTACAGCATTTCAAAATGTTATTCTTATCACTTGTCCACAGACACCCATCTTTCATATAAACCGAATGATCAAGTGTAATCTCTGGGGAGAAAAGAAAGCTCTGTCATCACCTTAGGGGTGAAAAATCCTGTGTTGCTTTTATGTAGGAATCATAAATAAAACTTTAATACTGGGTGGATGGCGTTATTTCTTCCTTCAGATAAGTAAAGGAATCCATGATGATATCTCAGACATTCATGTAGGTCCAAATTTACCTTTAAACTAAATCTAAATTTCCATGGTCAATATGATAATCTCACTATAGGGTGATCCTAAGCCAGAAAAGTGCCTGAAATGAAATGGGCCACATTTTTGTTATTTATTCTCAACCTCTATAAAAGAATCAATAAATAAATAAACAAACAAACAAATAAATGAAGAGGCCAGATGCCTAAAGCTGAGGGAGGTGAATATCCTCCACAGTGATTAATAAAATGTCCTGAGAGATCACTGAAAAATAAACATTAACAACTGGGGTCTGTGGACTGGCAGAAAGTGAAGTCAATGCCAGTGCCTGAACAGAAGCTTTGGGATGAGATATAGGCTCCTGAAGAGATCTGTGCTGCCCATAAACCAGCAACACTGACATTTACTTCAGCAAGGACAGCTTTTCATGCAGACCTCTCATCTTCCTGACCTAACGTACTAGAAACTAAACAGATACTCACAGCAAATCACCAAGGGTAAGAAAGGTGTCCTTGGGGTCAGAATTTGGGATCATTTAGGAGCAAGAGGCAGGAATCAGCACAGGGAGAACATTGGGGCAGGAGCAGAAAGAACATGATGTGGAGCACAGAGGGTGGGCCATGAAGGCATTGACCCAAATTGTGGGGAGATGCTCTGACCCCCAATATATAGTGGTGAGCTTCCCCAGCCTCTCCCACCTCCTGCTTCTCATGCAGGTGTCTGTGTCACAGACATCTATGACTCTTGTGAAACATATTTCCTCAGTGTCTCCTTCCTCTTTAGAGCCACCAAGTGCTCTTCCCACAGCTTCAGCCCGGCTTGTTACACAGCAAGACAAAGCAAGTTTATTTGGGGAAATCCCTCAGGAGCCCTTTCCCAGGTCCTGTAAAGATGCTTAGTGTTTGTGCCACTTTCTGGCCCCTTTCTAGTGAGCGTACTGTGTCACCAGGCAGGACCCAAGTATTTACAGACAGGAAAGACAGGAGGACTGTCTGTACCCATAAAATTTGCCTGGTGAGATTCCCTGCCTCTGCCTACAGCTTCATGCTGGAACTCAGCCCAGTCTTGCCATGTCAGGGTACAGGGTCCTGACACTGGCTCCTGTGGAAAAACACATCCCAGGAGTTCTGTGGCTGTCAACTCCTTCTCCAAGCACCACCTGGAAACGCCCTCCTGAGCTGTTCTTTAGTTCTTGTCTTCCCTGGCCTGATAGCTGCTCAGATCTGACAGCCTGGCCAGCTCTAAAGGACCTGCATGTGAAAAACCCACAAACAGGTTCTATAAACTGTTCCTGCAGTTGCAGAAATTGTCTCATAGGACAGTTTTCTGTAGATAAGACAGCTAGAAGAAATGTACACTGTACAAAGCGTGATGGGTCTTGAATGGGCTGCAGTTGTCACATAGTGTCATTTTGTGTCCCAAGTAACTAGTGACAGAAAAAGGGAAAAATGAGCTGAAGTTGCACCAGGGAAGCGTCAGATTGAATTAGGAATAGTTTCTTCATCTAAAGTGTTGTCAAGCACTGGAACAGGCTGCCCATGGAAGTGGTGGAGTCATCAGCTCTGGAGGTGTTTCAAAGATGTGTAGGTGTAAACATTGGTTTATTGGTGGACACAGCACTGCAGGGTAAATGGTTGGACTCTTGAAGGTCTATTCCAGCCTAAATATTTCTATAAGTCTATAGCAGAAGAGGTCAGATGGATATGGGAACATCTTAACAGTAACAAATGGTAACAATTGATGCACATTATGTTGCTTTAACAGCTTATTTAAAAGACAGATTACAAAACATTTTTTTACCAGTCAATTTGCACTTTCTGAAGGCATGAACAAAGTGCTAAAAATTGTTTTTTAAGTACTAGCCATTTCAGAACCCGTTTTGGCTCTTACAGCAGAGGTCCAGGTACACTTGCAAAATATGTATTGCTTTTGGGATGAACTTAACAACATTTTATATTTGGAAAACTATTACAGACCCACCAGGTTTGACTGCTGTGGTTCATCCATGCCTGGATGAGGACTTTCTGAGAATCACTAACAAGTTAAGAGAAAGAGTAGGATTTCTGTATGACAAGAGAAAAAAAATACTTTTTTGGGAATTGGTAGGAAAATATCATTTTGACGTTCTTGGTTCTGGATGAGTGTGTCTTGTTCACGGGCTGCAGGGAGGCTTCAGAGAAAAAAGAAAAGTGCACTGGTGCACTGGAAGTCTAATGGAGCAATAATAAAAGCAGGAAGAAACATTCTGTCTTCATTATTCCTTTATTAAGATTCACCTAGTACACCTGATCACATTAAGAAGCTGCCAATAAGATGTGAATTAGCATCCACATCTCTGGAAAACATAGTATCTCCTTTAAGTGCTCTCTGTTCAAAATGGAGGAAGAACTGTACATATCCTTTTCAGAAAGATGTAAATCTTTTAAAGCAGCTGTACAAGGCAAGCCAGTACTTGGAGGTAATTCCCGGCTTGGATCACTATGAGTTCTTAGTCACTATCTCCTGACTGATTTAGCTCAACAATCAAGTTGTGAAATGGGAAGGTATCATCATTAAAAAATTGAAGCTTGAGAGATATCATGAGAGTCTACATGGATATGTAACACGGAATCTTTGGTGGCCTCCATAAGATTGAAACCACATTAAATATTCTTCCCAGTCCTGTAGTCAGGGTTTATCCTTCCCCAGCCAATTTAAAATCAAGCCAGTCTTACTGTAAGTGTAATTTTTATTTGTGGAGTGGAACATTTCTGGAAATTACTCATCAGGTGGGCAGTTATTTTAATTTTTTTTTTTTTTTTTTTTTTTTTGACAGACAAATTGTAAAGCAAAGAAGGGAGGTAAGAGGAATGGAAATGAGTAGTAGGAAAATCTCTCTTTTTTGATGAAGGGCTGTCTGCTTTCAAAGGTTGTTGTAAATATGAAGGTCACATGCACAGTTCAGACAGGGAAGAATTAGAATAAATAAGGGAATAGGACCAACAAGGTCAGAATTGAAGCAGAGTTTCCAAAATGATCATGGGTGGCTCCTGACCATAAAAGTTGAAAATATAGTTCAGATGTTCAGGAGGAATGATTTTAGGACCATGTTAAGGTTAGTTTTAATTCCTGGTGTATAAAATTAAGCAAAGAACTTTATCAAGTTCATATAGCAAGTTCTTGAAATAAAATCCTTGCTCAGATCCTGATCTAGCAGAAAATGCCATAGAACAGAATTACTCTGACCTCAGTAAGCTGCATTTCTGCCCCAAGATTAGAAAATCAAAGTTGCATTTACTGGATGGAAAATTCTATCTTGAGAACTGTGATCTTGTAAAAGACTTGAAAGAGAAAATGAGAATCAGTCATAGCTCATCAGCAGAATATGGGATCCAATGAGATGTTATGTTGCAGAGGACCAATATGATCCTTAAATACATAAATGAAAATATATCAGATGGGAGAAAGGAATATTTTTATTAGTTTGTACTTGGCATTGATATGGCCATTATAGGAAAACTGTCCAGTCTTTGCACCTGCAACTGAGAAAAGGTATTGAAAAGAGATTGGAAAGTGTTCAGAAAAGTTCCACAAGAATTATTACAGGTTTGAAAACACTGTGCAATGAAGTACTGCATGCTCTATTTAATTTTTCAAAAGGAAGATAAAGGCGTAACTAGACATGGTCTATAAATATCCCCTGAAAGAATAAAAATGTGATAATAGAAGTTTCTTCAGTCTTAGAAGGAAAAACTTGAAAAGATCCAGTGGTTGGGGATGAAAACTTGGCAACCTGATTCGGCAAACAAATATCCATTTTTAACAAAAATTATGAAAAACAGTAGAATGACTGGCAAAGAAATATGTAGGTTTTTCATCACCTAGCACTTTCAAATAAGGAAATATAGTTTTTGTTTGCTTGCAGAATGTACTGTACAAGTATAGATCACAGAAATAGAACTGGAATTTCTTCATGGAAGTAATATCTTTATCAGAAGCACAGTTAAAATTTCAAATCCAATAAACTTATTTTGATATCAAATAGAAATTGGATGTTTTATCTAAAATGGCTATGTAAAAAGAGTTTTCTCCATATCCAGTGGATAAAGACTAAGACCTTTAATATGGCTGTTCACTTTCTCTACGCCGAGTTCTTTGGTTAGATGAACCACCCTAAAAATGTACCTCTTTCTGCAGGTTTGAACAAACATAGGCATCTACACTTAGTCTTAGCATTGGTCCACCTTCAAGTCAAAACCCAAACTGGAATTTCTAATGCATAACTCAGGTCATGCAAAGGATGAGCCAAGCAGAGCCAAGGATCTGTTCCCTAAAAGTGCCTATTTATTGTACTATATTGAAAGTGCTATTGTTCCAGTTGCAGATCCTGTAGTCTTTTACAGTTACAGTTATATAAGATGAATCCCATCCTTAGTTAATACAATTTCTCGTGTCCTTTAAGCTAAAAGGAAATCCTGTGAATAATTAAGCATTCAGCTATAACGATAGTCAATTTTACAATATTCGTGAAGATTTCTTTCTAGTTGTAACTTGAAGAAACAGGGTTGGTCTCTCTGCCTCATTTAAATTTTGCTGAGCAACTGACATTTTCCTACAGCGGTTCTATTTTGTCATTGAGGGGAGCTTTATTTTAAAGGACCAGGTCATGACTTTGGGTTATATTACTTTATAGTAGGCAATCTCCGTTCTACCCAGAATACTTTATGTGTCTGAGGTCAGACTTGTTGACACCTCATTAGCATCTTCTTAATTTAAGGATGCAAAAACCCCATAGGTAAGGTGAGACTTGAAGTGGATGAAAGGTGGGAAATGAAGAAACGTAATAAAAATTTGGCGATCATGTCATTGTCTCACACCTTTCATTCTACTACCCTAGGAGCAGCCTTTGGTACCATAAATGATATACCTATTTTTGACTGAAAGGAAGTACATGATGAGTTGTGAGACTTAGAAAAATCTAGTCAACATTAGAGGAAGTGTCTGAATGATAGACAGAGAGACAAAGTCTAATCTCTGTAATTCCCTGATGAAACATACACTGAGGCTTAACCTAATCCCTGAAGGAATGACAGCAAAAATAAGGTGAAAGTCCAATTAGCCTTCTCCCATACTAATCCTGGTTAGAGCAGCTTATTCTTTTTTACACTTGTGGAGACATTCCTCGTACCATGGAAAATCAAAATTGTACTGGCCATACCTTTTCTTCAGAATAATTTCACTGTGATAGAATATCAGTCCCTGCTATCTACAGGTTTGTCACATGCCAGAGTTAAAAGATTTCTGATCCCAGTGGAAAATTCGGTAGTGATAAGTCAAGAAGATAAGCCAGGCATGAAAATTAACCCTGGATAGAATGATTTTAAGTTGATTCTATTCAAATTAAATTAAAGGATGAAAGCAGGTCTGTAACTAAGGTTTTCAGTGGTAAAGGACAAAAGGAAATTAGGCAGAAAAGTCAGCTGGGTGGAACAGATCCAGAGCATGAATATAAAGAAGGTCTGTATATTTTCTTTTTCCAGCATAGGCAAACTACTGAGAATTTCTACCACAAGCAAGAATTACACTTGAATAAAATGTAACTAGGCTGTACTGAATGAAAAATTGTAACAGAATAATCAGTAAGGAAAAAGAAAAACTAATAAGCAATGGAAGGCAAAAACATTTATAGACATTACAAAATTGTTTTGGACATCCAAAGGCCAATATTCTTGAAGTTGTTCAAGACTCATTAGCAAGAGAACAATATATACAAAATGAAAGAGATAAAGATTAAGGCAAAAAATTATTATGCTTCAATAATGAATATATACTTTAGTTGTCAAGGGAAATTAAAATATTCAAGCAGCATTAAAGAAAAGAAGTAGAACAAATATAAAATCGTAACTGTTTAAATATATTTCAGCCATACATTTTACCAATTCAACCTAACACTGTGGAGAGAATATTTCCCAATTTCAAAAATAATTAAATGGCAGAGGGTAAAAATCAACCTAACAAACACAAAACCCTCACTTCTATAAATCACAACAGAACAAAAGCTTGCAGGAAAGACAACATTCAACTGTAGGTAAGACAACATTCAACTGTAGGTATCTGAATCTTCAAAATCGTATTATGGATTTGTGTTTGATTTATGATTATCATGAAGCCTGACACAAGAAATTTTAATATAAATGGTTTGCTTTCCAGTGAAAATCCATAAAAAAACTTGTAACAATTACATCTTTTCTTGAGGTCTGCCAGCCATTTTTCTTGAACTTTGTATTTGCCATATAATTCCTTTTAATAGAACTTTATCTTAAAAAAAAATCCAAACCCAAACTCTTTTAAATAGAAAAGTTCTTTAACAACTAATCCTAGGTAGCTTCAACTTCTACACTGTTTGACGAGAAGCAATAATCTACATAGGACTCTTTTTAACCTTTTTCATGTGTTGAATACTGACTAAATAACAAAGTTAGAACTGCCTTGGTCAATGCAATGTATTTCAGTTAATCAACCCATCTAAATGAATTATATTGTCATAACTCCATAATTCATTATTCCTCACTGAAAAAGGTAAACAAGACCTATCACAGAGTTCCCTTTTTTTGTAAGAAGAACCAGTGCATCATGGCATTCATGTGATCACAAGAACATCTGTAAGATGGGGACAGATCAGGAAAGAATGAGAGTATGTGATACCCAAACAGTGCCTGTAGGAGTGAAAATAACATTACAGACTTGGATTATTTATGGTTTGGAGTTAAAAAATATCTCAATGAATAGCCGACATTTTTAACATAGAGTATTCATTCATCAAAAAATTGTATGATCAAGATATTTGAAAGGAAAATTTCCCAGTGGTGCAGTTTGTTGTTCTTTTTTCAAACAAGAAACCAGTATTATTTTGGATGTGGAAAGGGAAAAGAAAGCTCATCCCCTGCTCTAAACAAGATGCCTGATAGGACAAGTCAAGTCTCAAAATGTTCATCTCAGTCACTAACTAAGCTCAAAGTCTAGAGGACTGGTGTGCACCTCCAAAATGGCAAAGACAGTTGAGCTGAAAACCCCTCCCATGTATGATCTTGAGCAGTCAATCTCTGAGTAAACTTTTAAAATTTAAAATAAAATGTCCATTGAAACCACAAAGAAAGACAAAAGGAAAGACTTCCCTAAATCCGCATCTGAAACAGCCTTACTGCTACTGTTCCCTACATCAGAAGTGTCAGTCATCTGTGAGAGTTTTAACACAGTTTGTCTCTGTTTTCCCACAGTAATTGCCACTAGATCAGAGTCACAGAACTAAGATGGCAGTGAGAACATCAACACAGATAGGATGGCAATCAGGTTATTTATTGATAGCACAAAATAATGTGGATGAAACTCGGTTAGCTGTGTACAGGATTGCTGGCACTGGTCAGAGCAGACTGGCGTGGAAGCACAGAGCAGAAATATGTGTCTGTTGGGAAGAACCTCTGGAAGTCCCTTGCTCCACCTCTCTGCTCAAAGCCAAACCAACTTAGGTCAGGTTTCTCAACAGCTTGTCCAGCAAATATTTGAATATCTATAAGGATGTGATTCCAAAATCTTGTTGAGCTTTCAGTGAGAAGCTATGAGGGAAAAAAATTTAGAAGAAAATTAATAGAAAAAAACTCATAGGGAAAAGGAAGACCATTAGAATTCTTACTCTCTTTATAGTAGATCCTGATCCCACTATGATTCTTGGTGTAACAGAACATTTTTTTGAAATATGCAAGAACCTGGCCAGAGTTTCACTCCTCAAAGTATATCTACCAGGTTTTCTCTCACTATATGTGTGCTCTGTAGAGAAAACCGTCACTGTTTGAACACCAGAATTTATGATGTTGTGCCTAGTCTGGCAGGAATGGAGCATATGGAGCATAATTTTCATCGTAGGAGTCCATATGATGATATGTTGTGAATTTGTGACCAGATAACCCACTAATGTGGTGTCGTGGTTTGGCACCCACAAGACCCGCTCACTCACCCACCCCTGCTGCAGCTGGGCAGAGGAGGGAAAAGGAAAAAATTAACAAAAGTTTCATGAGTGAGATAAGGACTGGGAGAAACATTTCAAGGGCGAAACAGGCTCAATCTAAGTTGTGAAGTGACTTTATTACTAACAGAATCAGAGGAGGATAATGAGAAGTAAAATAAGCCATTAGACCACCTTCCACCTCCCAGCCCCTCCCTCCTTCCCACCAAGAGTGCAGGGAGACAGGACGTGGGGGTTTGGTCAGTCCATCACTGAGATTTCCTTCCGCTGCTCCAGGACAGGAGTCTTTCCCTGTGAGGCCGTGGGGTCCCTCCCACGGGAGACAGTTCTCTGTGAACTTCCCCGGCGTGGGTCCACTCTCAGGAGCAGCAGCCACACCGCCCCTGCTGCACCGTGAGCCCCTCCCACGGGCACACAGCCCTCCCAAAACTGCTGTGCCGTGGGTCTGTCTTTTCTCGGGATGCAATCCTCCAAGGACAGGCTGCTCCAGCATGGAAGCAGGGCCCTCTCTCTCCACTGGGTCTCCCACTGGATCACAACCTCCTCCAGGCATCCACCCACCTGGCACAGGCACCTCCCCCACGGGCTGTGGGTGGATCTCTGTATCCCCCATGGATCCCCATGGGCTGCAGGGGCACAGCTGCTTCGCTGTGGTCTTCACGACATCCTGCAGAGGAATCTCGGCTCCGGTGCCTGGAGCATCACCTGCCCCTCCTTCTTCACTGACCTTGGTGTCACCTTGTTGTTTCCCCTCACATCTTCTCACCTCCTCCTCTTCTCTGCCTAGAATCAAAAATCTTGTTACTTTGTTTTGTTTTTCTTCTTAAATATGTCATCACAGAGGCATTGCCAACCTCTCTCACTGGCCCAGTTTTGGCCAGCAGCATGTCCACCTTCAGAGCCATCAGCCATTGGCTCAGCTGGACATGGTGGAAAGCTTCCAGCAGCTTCCTCACAGGAGACATCTCTGTGGCCCCCCTGCTACCTGAAACCAGGCCGTGCCAAAGCAATACATGTGACCAGATTGTGGTGACTAATATTTGTGACCAGATTGATAACCCACTAATGATTTGTGTATTGATGAAGAGTGCTTGCACAGCGTCAAGGCTTTCTTGAAGGGTTTCTTTTCTGCCCCCCATCAGAAGGTAGCCTAGAGATGGGCATGAAGTTGGAGGGGAAAATGGTCAGGACAGTTGACCAAAAGAATATTTCATTCAATATCATGCTCCACAATTCAAAGCTGAAGCATGGAGAGAAGGTCACTCTTGCTCAGAGATAGTGGAAGGTGATGATTGATCGCCTTTGCAGCAGAGCTGCTTGAGTTTTATTCCCCTCTTTTCTTCACTTGTTAAAGTATCTTTAGCTCAAACAATTTTCTCACTCTTGTTCTTCCTGTGCTCCCTCCTGTCCCAGCACAGGGGTAGGACTCTGTGAGCAGCTGTGTGGGTGCTTGGGTTCTCTTAGGATCCTCCACAAATGGCCAGAAAGTAAGGGAGAGCAGCAGCATGAAAAAAATGTCCTTTTTTCCCCTCTTCCTGTTCTATATGAATGGTTCTGAACAATGATAGCCCTACTTGTTCAGCTTTTACCACTTCCTCCATATAATATTATTTATTTTCATTTTTTGACAGACACTTTAATTATGTTAAGGATCTCAAAGAGTGATACATTTTTCTATTCATACCTGTACTATTTGAGTTTATAAATTTGCTTCTTTGTGCCTGTTTTGCACAGCAATTTCTTTAAGGAGGAAATACTGAAGAGCTGATGTCATGTATGAAAGAGTTTCACTCAAGGGAACACCTTCTCTAACAATTATAATTTATAAAACAAAAATCTTGAATATGACAGTAGCCAATTTAGTCTGATATAAAACAGGGCCCATGTTTTCTTTCATTTATATTTTTATGGTACGTAATGTCTTTATAATTTTTACCACTCACATCAAAGCTGCCAACTGCTGAGTGTCTAAATAAGTAGCATGTGAAGAAAATGAGTGAATTGCTAAATGTCCCATTATGTCCATAGAGAATATCCTTGCATTTGGAGTCAGGAATCTTAAAATTGAGACGACAAATGAATGGTTTTCACTCCAGTGGAGTGAGGGTTTTGGCAGTGGCAATTCTATTATTCTCTGTGTCTGAATAGAAAGAGAAAATCAGAGACAGAGAAAGGAATGAATAAAACCAAACCTATAGAAACCTATTGCAATACCTCAATTCTAGGACTGAATGACAATTACATCCAAAGAAAGAGAGAAAAATAAAACTGGTAGAATGTGAAATGTCCAGAAATATGCTACCTCAAAGGTCTGGAATTATTTTGGGTGCACCAGGGTGGACCAAGGAGTGGAGAGATGGGAAGATGAGAATTTTTACCATTTCTATTATCTAAATGAGGAATATTTATCTGTTAGTGCCTACACACGGCTAGATTCTTAGGTGCTTTAGCTATGATTGTTAAAGGAAATAATGCCCATCATCTGACCTGATTAGAGAGGTATTCGGACTGTCTCTGGCCCAGTCTTAGTTCATGACAACTAACACACTGCCAAAACCAGGAAGTATTTTAGGAGTCAGAACTGCCCATTTCCAGTAACTACCCCAGGTGTGCTTACCCTTTTTAGAAGCTTAGTGAATTCCCCAGCACAGACACAAATGTATTTTGCTGCTTGACCCTAATGACCAGAAGTGTTCCTGGTCCCATTTAATTTCTCAGTATAGATATATTCTTAATGATTGTCATAAATTAGATGCTAAGAATAAAGTAAAACTGCCTAGACATAATTATCTACTGTCATTTGAGATGCCCTTGGGTGTCCCTTTTGGTTGCCATTTCAAAAGAACAGAGGGATTTTACCTACCCATAGATGGTGTCACATCTGCCAACCCCACAGCATCTCCAATGATGTTATACATGTGTTTAGGCAACTAGACTGAGTAATAACGGTAAGTTTCAGCTCCAGATTCAGAAGCACACACATGGCACTGATGGTACATTGGTTCTTGTTGCAGTCAATGAAAATTCAGTCAATGCACTGAAAAATCTTGGGGGGAAAAATCGGTAAAAAAAAAAAAAAAAAAA
Source organism: Dicrurus megarhynchus (assembly GCA_013399195.1). NCBI lineage: Eukaryota > Metazoa > Chordata > Aves > Passeriformes > Dicruridae > Dicrurus > Dicrurus megarhynchus. Next base: position 277,136 of record VXAD01011613.1, on the reverse strand, counting down.
GAAAAAATTTGGCTGTCTATTCTAGAGAAAGGTATCAATATTGACCATAATCCACTACGTGGCTAACACAACACCACCAGTAATGATGTCACTGCTAATCAAGAGCCAAACAAGTAGTGGAAGAAGCAGTTTTCAGAAAAAGAAAACAAGACCAGATCTCTAGCTAAGCTCTCAAAATGATTCCATCTTCTGTTCTAGTTAAAAAGACTTTCCTCTCTATGAGACAAAGTCAGCATTAAGCTGTCAAATGTGATTGAAGTGGTTTAGTCCTGTTACACAGTAGCACTGTTGGAATGAGTACTGCAAAAAGAAGGCAAGAAGAAAGAACCACTTTTTCTCCTAGCACATAAGTGAGTATCTCACCACAAAACCCAGAGAAAATCCCTGAATGTATTATGTTAGAGCAAGTAACTATCCAATGGGTGAAAAAAAATTAAGTCTTAAATTATAATTCATGAAGTAAAACTAGGAAGTCATGTTGTGTTAGGATACTCTGGTATATTATGTCTTGTACAGTGTATCTTAATGTGAAATGACACAAGAAAACACTTATTGATTTATGACACTAATTTTAGGACATGATGTTTTTTGGTTTTGCTGCTGCTCTTGTTTTTACTATTATTGTTACTGTTATTGTTATACTATCCTTGATCTATTACTGCCTTTTTTCACACCAAGATTTGACAGGTGGATAATGAATATTGTCTATTGTGCCATTACTATGATTAGATGTGGATAGCAGTTGTTCTGCTATTGACTCATTTCTGCTATTGACAAGCTAATTCTGAATTTTTTTTAGCTTATCAAGATGTATTGTCAGCTGAAGTGTATGTGTCTTGTGGTTAGCAAGCTGATCTTTTACTAAAACTGTAGGATCCAGACCATTAGTTCATCAGTCAATGCATATGGCACTTTTTATTCTGTGCAATTATGCACTATGTTAGCATTCTAAGCCATCAGTTGTGATCAAGGATGAGTGAGCCTCATGCAAAGAAAACATCTTGGAATAATCATGCCATCTTCAACTACTCACTGGTCTATATAGTCAAAGGGAAATCAAGCCATGCCATATCACCATTTTTAGCCATGTGTTCACTACCTAATCCAGGTCAATCTTCTGGGTTCCCTTCACAGTGTCTCCAGAGAGCATTTCTTCCCATTTGTAACAGATATTTGTCTTTTGCTGATGTGATCTAATTTTCTGTGACAGTCTGTGTCTCTCCAGCGAACGCAGAAAGAGCCTGTTTAAAAGTTTGAGAGTGATCATAGGAGGACTCATGTTTGGACGGGCATCAAGTGGCAATCCTGTTTGAATTTTTGTTCAAGAAGAGTCAGACCAGGTTTCTTAGGGCTTCCATGGAAATCTTTGATGAGGATTGCACAACCTCTCTGTAAAACCAAGTCTCCTCTCAACCTTGAGACTCCTGTCAATGTCACACAGTATGGTGGATATGTAAGAGCTATCTCTCGACATTCAGATCTAAATGTGTAATTGACCATTTCCAAAAATAAGACATTTAAGTGAACAACTCAAGTTTTGTTGGTTTGGGCATTTTTTAATGTTTTTTTTTTTAGTTGTGGGGTGCTTTTTTCTGTATTGGCTATGTTAACAGAGGCTATACTACTGCTGAAGTTCCAGCTCCTATGTAAAGCACATTTAGGGCAAAAAAAAGTCTTATTAAAGTGCATAGTAAAATATATAGTGAGCCAAGAGTTTTCAGTTTACAGGGCAAATTATTGTCCCTGTAAATGAAAAAGTAACCTCCAGTGGGCAATAATGCCTGAAGCTGAATTATATCCACTTTTTCATCCCATAAGTCAATAGCTTTCCACTATAAACATCAGCTCTAGTCAATATGATATGCTGCATACTGATATATTGACTAATGGTACTATTAAAAGCTCACAAAATGTCAGCAGCTGGGAATTTCTCATGCATATAGTTCTGCATTTCAGTAGATAAGGGTGCTCTGTGTAACTTATAAATCCATGCCCAGTTGGGAACAGTCTTTGTAATACTTAGCTTTGTGTTATCCTAAAGGATGCACAAGTTCCCCAGTGTCTCCATTCCCAGAATTTTTTTTCCCCTTTTTTTTGTAAAACAGACTTTCTCATTCTGTCAAAGAAGTCATCCAGAAAATTCCCTGTTGCAAGGTAACCAAAAGAGGTAACATATAATTATTCTTTCTCTTCTACACATAAAACATGACATACCGTGAGGTTTTTCTTTTTTTTCTCTTACAGTGAAGACACTGACTCATATCTCCTTTGCTGACAGAGTGTCTCTGAAGAATGAATTTTGATGGCAAGTAAATGAAAAGTAACCTCCTAAGTTTGCAAGTTGCATTTGTTTTAAGCAGTAATTCTCGAGGCCAAAGGTAACCTCTGGTGTTTGTGAAGAGCTCACAGAAGCTGTTGGCCCAGAGAGCACCTAGAGATCACTAATACCAAGCAGTCATTAATCCCTAATATATGCCTTGTGTCCACGTGATGTATCTGCTTCAGGCAGAACAGAAATGAAATTTATAGTCAAATAATTTACATTTACTTTGATCTGAAAATTTCTGGAGAAGTAAAATATTTTCTGCATTTTTGGCTTTCCCAACTAAGAGCAGATATGGGTGCAGAGAAGCCAATTTAATTGACAAGAGAATCCTCACACACAGGTGCATCAGGTGTTTACAGCACATAGTAGATTGTTGTAGCACATGAGGGTATTTTTTACACCTACAATTTCATCGACAGCATCCATAAAATAGGTCTGAAATTGTACATGCATTTGTGAATCTGGTCTGAAGTGTCTGACAGTTTGTCAATCACTACTCCAACATCGTGCAGTCTTGTTAGTCAAACGAATCATTTGAATTTTCTTCAGTGATGGAGATGCCACTTTTGATCCCACTACTGCCCGTTCACCATGCATATCATATGACATAATTTGTTGACAGTCCTAAAAGTCTTTAAGGATTAAGAGCAGCAACCAAAAGAATAGCAATGATGGCTTTGTTATTAACTAGATGTGTTTTTCAAGAGAAATAGCTAAAAAGTGTAAACCAATAATGACGTTCTCATGAAAAAAAAATGAGCTCATTTCTCATTTTTAGAATATATTTCTTTTCTCAGATTGTTTCTCTTGCAGGTTTCTGTGTGTGGTTTTAGCTCTGTCACTTTTCCTGCAAGCAGGTCATTTTTCCCTTTCATGGAAAATATATTTTTTAATAGCATTTATTTATATTAGAGTACAAGATTTTCATGCAAGCCGTGAACCTAAGACCATATACAATTTCAGAAACCTACATACACCATGTCTATTTTGACAAACCTGTGTTAGAAGATCTTTATCCTATGCTTCTTGTGCATTGACAAATTAACTTTAAGACACCCAAGAGGGAATAGCAGTTCACCACAGAAGTTTTAAATTGGATGATCAGTGTCTTGGAATGTTTAACAGAAATAGCAGCAGTCAGGAAAAAAAGGTTTTATCCCTATGACACATTCAGCATTTTTGGCACCCCATTTGCGGAGCATGGTTCAGCATGGAAATGAATAAACATGGAGGATTTTGGGAAACACCATTTACTATCAGTACTTGGCTGATAGAGAATAATGAAAAGGTGGAGAATAAGAACTATAAATTCTACTAAGTGCTCTGCAGAATTTTTCTAAATTCAAATTCTTTCAGGTTTATCTGAACATTTTTAAACCACTGATTTTTGCCTTTTTTTGTTTTGATTTGAAATGCATATATTTAATTTCTGAGAAGATTTATGAAATCTTTTTAAAAGCTTATTTAAAATATTTATGAAAAGATAATCATCTCAATTTCTTTTAAAAAAACAAGTTAATTAGAAATCCAGTTTTCTATCAAAAAGATATTAGATAGAAATTTTTTAATCTAACCTATAAATAGCCGTGATTTATACTGATGCATTTAACCTCACTTTATTAGTTGAGAGAATACGTATAATGATGATTATTGCTATTCTCATAGGAGCAGTGAGCATGAATGGACATTCTTAAGTACGCTAAGATGTGAAATGACAGATAATGGATATGTCCAAAGTATCTTTTCTTTGGGTTATACCTGCCAAAGGCAAATGTAGCTATGGGAATTAATAGACACAATATCTCATTTTGGTATCAAACTTTTCTTATCAGCATGGTTTATAAAATAATTATCATAGACTTTAATTTTATTACCCAAGAAATATATTAAAAATGTAGATCTTTTATAATTTCTTCAATTAACAGTAGACACTTCTTGATTACTTTCTAATTAAATCATTTCACTCCAAGACTTGGTAATTACAACAAGAAGTTATTAAAATTAGAAAACATTTGCTAACTCAGTACTTTTGATTATTAAGCCTTTATCGTTTAATATCGCCAAACAGTCTATGAAGATATATGAGGTTGGAAACTGAATTTAATGTATTCAGCTATGATAATTAACCACAGGTGTTCCAAACAATGCGATGCCTCTTCCCTGTCATATAGTTTCCTATGAAATCTATTGTTTTTGTCACTGAACTGATTTTTCATCTTATTAAGGTATCTGTCTATTGACAACGTATTATTGTTCCTATTACAGGGAATAATACTCTTGATACTCTTCCATTCATCTGGAAGATATAGCAATGAATAAGATAATTTATATTAATCAGTCTCTATGTAGGATAAAACACTTTATATGTATTTACATATAGTATCCAAACATGGTGTGTCCCTGCATGTACAGAAAAAGGAGTCAAAAGTCAAAAAAACAAAGTTGTTAATAAGAATAAGAGAGAACTTGACATGGGGTGAAAAGCTGAGGTGACCCAGAACTGTCTCAAATGGGGTGTCTACTAGCAAATGGGGAGAAAACTTGGCTCTAGAAAAATTGATATAATTTCCTACTGAAAACAGAGGAACAAGGATAACATCGTGGGTTTTCAGGGCTACTGTCATCTTTCTAAATGAATTATTCTCAATCAAACTGAGTTTATAAAAAGAAAATTATTATTTTGACCATCACTCAAATTGTTTGCAGTTAAATAAATGTATTCTTAAGCTGGTATTCTGATGGAAATATTATATGAAGGATTCAGCCACACATAAAGACTTAAGACTTGGATAAATCCTGCTAATTCATGAAGCATCTGAGGGCTTTTAAGGTGGAATACAGTTCCCTTCAGCTCCCTGTCTAGTCAATGGAGAGAGATAGGTCCCTTCACCAGTTAACTGAGATCAGAGGAAGGCTGAATTAACCTCTAGAGAAATTAAGCTCCTGCATTTAACGTCACAGATTATTTTGTATGATTATAGCCAGTCAGGTGTTAGGGAACAATGAATCTAGGCCTTTTTGAGTGTGCTTGTAGTGGTTTGGTTCAAAATGCCCATTACTTACTTATTTTCCTTCTGTGAGATAAGAACCAGGAGAAAAGCAAAGCAGGCACAAAACTTAAACCTTAAAAGCATAAAGAAGTTTATTAACAGAACTACAAGGCAGAAAAAAAAAAGTTAGACTAAACCTTCAGAGCACTTCTCCTCCCCCCACCTTCTTCTCCTCCTCCCACCAACAACATGAAAAAACAACCCTCAAGGTTT